>JAXIVJ010004762.1:0-79882 GCA_036785665.1 Chirona hameri | reverse complement strand
CATGAACGTAATGTTAAGAGTATACAAAATGTGGGTGGGAGGGGGTGGGGACGCGTCCTCCCCCCGTCCCCCCTTTGGCGTCCTCCCACCGTCCCCCCTTTGGCGTCCTCCCACCGTCCACCACGTCCGTCCCGTACCCGTGTGCTTGATTGACGTTTTCTTTCCAAAGTTAAATGAAATTCAAATAATTTAAACATGACATGAGATGTTATGACGGATATCAAATGGTTGGGTTTGCCTGTTTATTTATGTACTGTTTATCTGTTAACTGTTGTTTACTTTATGCTGTTTGTTTTACGTTTACGACCGTAGAAGATATTTACTTGTCCGCATTGTGAGCAGATGTTAAATTCAATAGTTCACTCATAATGTATAATGTGTACCTCGTAAATCGTAAAATTTATCGCCAGGAAAATTTCAGTGTTGTATCACACGTCCAACTTCTAGACATCCTGGTTAAAACTATATGAAAATGGACAAGGGCGACGACGCCACCTTCCGAAAGTCATTTTGAAGTCGATTCTTTCCATCCAACAACGCCCATAGCCGTAATGCTCAAATTCGAAAACGTTGGGGGACGGCGCATAATGCACTATGAGGGTGGCAGAATGCATTCTGAGGGCGGCATGACGTCTTCTGAGGGCGGCATGATGCACTATGAGGGTGGCAGAATGCCTTCTGAGGGCGGTAAGACGTCTTCTGAGGGCGGCATAATGCACTATGAGAGTGGCAGAATGCCTTCTGAGGGCGGCAAGATGTCTTCTGAGGGCGGCATAATGCACTATGAGGGTGGCAGAATGCCTTCTGAGGGCGGCAAGACGTCTTTTCTAAGGGCGGCATAATGCACTATGAGGGTGGCATAATGCCTTCTGAGGGCGGCAAGACGTCTTCTGAGGGCGGCATAATGCACTATGAGGGTGGCAGAATGCCTTCTGAGGGCGGTAAGGCGTCTTCTGAGGGCGGCATAATGCACTATGAGGGTGGCAGAATGCCTTCTGAGGGCGGCATGACGTCTTCTGAGGGCGGCATAATGCACTATTAGGGTGGCGGAATGCCTTCTGAGGGCGGCAAGACGTCTTTTCTGAGGTCGGCATAATGCACTATTAGGGAGACAGAATGCCTTCTGAGGGCGGCAAGACGTCTTCTGAGGGCGGCATAATGCGTTCTGAGGACGGTATAATGCGCTCTAAGGGCGGCATAATGCGCTTTGAGGGCAACAAAATGCCTTTCGAGGGCGGCAAGATGTCATCCGAAGGCGGCATGATGCCTTCCAAGAGCGGCATAATGCGCTCTGAGGGCGTCAAAATGCTTTCCGATGACGGCACGATGTATTTCGAGGGCGGCATGATGCCTTTCCAGGGCGGCAAGATGTCTTCCGAGGGCGGCATGATGCCTTCTGAGAGCGGAATGATGCCTTCTGAGGGCTTCCGAGGGCGACAAAACGTCTGCTAAGGGCGGTAAATACACTCAGAGGGCAGCAAGATGCCTTCGAAGGACGGTAAGATGTCTTCCGAGGGCGACATGATGCCTTCCAAGGGCGGCATAATACGCTCTGACGGCGGCAAAATACCTTCCGAGGGCGGCAAGATGTCTTCCGAGGCCTTCCGAGGGCGGTATAATGCGCTCTGAGGGCGGCATAATACGCTCTGAGGGAACAAAAATACATTCCGAGGGCGACCAGATTTCTTCCGAGGGCGCCATGATGCTTTCCGAGGGTGGCATAATGCGCTGTGAGGGCGGAAAGATGCCTTCCAAGGACGGCATGATGCCTTTCGAGGGTGGCAAGATGTCTTCCGAGGGCGGCATGATGCCTTCCGAGGGCGGCATAATGCGTTGTGACTGCGCAGTGTGCAGTCGGCGCCCCTGCATGCCTCTCGGGAGGGGGCATGCAGGGGCCCCAGCATGCCTCTCGGGGGGGGGGGGGGGGCTGCGAGTGCAGGTGTCGCCCCTCGAGTCGTGATTGCCGGCCCTTAGATCGGCGCACCCTTTAGATCGGAAATGAGGTTTATTTTGGGCCGGAGATGACGACCCCAACAGCCGTGCCCCCCCCCCCGCAACCGCATCCATGGCTGACTCAGCCTCGGGCCTCGGGCTCACACAGAACGGCAGTGAGCCGATGGCTGTCCTGCCAACGTTTTGTTTTATATTATGAATGCATATATTGTTTAAGAGTCGAGTGGAGATTTATGAAACAGCGTGTCATATGTTTGCTAGCTTTCAGTCCAGGTCTCACGTTTACCTACAGTGATTTTCAGACATTACATTGATACTCATCTGATCCAATGTATACCAAATGTACTTGATTCAATGCTGTGAATATGTGGAGTGAAACGCATCACTATAGAGTGGAAGTCGGAAGCCGTTAAACTAGCCGCTTATTATTCAGGAATATGACCCATGTTGATGTCCAATGCGCAGTCCTTGCATGAGCGTGCCGCTGTGCGGGTTGTCAGTTTTGTAGTTGTTAAAACTGTATTTTTTTCTCGATTGAAAATCAATACAAAAATCGAATTTCCCGCTGCGTAACGTCGACATTTATATTCGATATTTATGTATTTATTTGTCGGGTCGCTCCCTAGGCCGGGGCGCCCCCTCTGGATTTGGCGCCCCTTGGCAGTGGACCCCCTATTTTGTTTAGAAGGTAGCGACGCCTCTGTGTAGGCCAAATTTTTTCATCACTATCGGCGACCATTGACTTTTGGTTTTGAGGTCGCTAGTAATGCTTACGACATATCAATGTGAATGTTTATGTTAAATGCTTCTGTCAACTTATGTTTCATGGTTTATATTTCAATTTTCGTAAACAGAAGATTTGTGTGTGCAAAAATACAAGTTTATGGTCCTGAACATAAATGTGAACGTCTTATTATACTTTCTATTATTTGTATTATATGTAACACTCCAGTTTTAATGTAATGTACAAATGGTGTTTATTTTATCATTTGAAGTCGCCTTCTAAGTGAAAGCTTCCAAAAATAAATTTGTCTCACCTGTTGCCTTGTTGGGCAGCTGTTATGAAGGAAGTCAAAGTGGCGGACGACTGACGAGCTCCTACCGCAATAATCTGCCACTGTACAGCCTGATATACTGCCCAGACTCGCTATCGGTGGTGACAACTGACGACCGTCTCCTGGGACGGAGACAGCTGACGGAGGAACACTGGGGAGAGGGCTTGAAGGGAGGTCTCAGACTCGCTATCAGTGATGACAACTGACGCCTGTCTCATGGGACTGAGACAGCTGACGGAGGAACACCGGGGGGGGGGGGGGGGGGGTAAAACGGGCACGTGTTGTGACAGTAAAACAATTAATGTCATTAACACGCGCCGCGAGGAGGGCGTTTGGATACCTCCCTCAATGTTTTTTTCTTCTTCTCGGAAATAACGACGCATAGCTGTTCGGGCATCCAATATTCACATTGTGTGATTTTTTTACCTCAGGTCATCTCAGGTCAGGTTACCAGGTCACGTCAAGTGACCTTACCTCAAAAGAAAATTGGGGTTGTGCTACGGCCAGTGCTTGAACTGAGCGGCTTACAAATTCACAGGTATTCAATATCTGTTAGGTCGATCTCGTGAGATTCCCATCATGAATCAATGGGAAAATATGAAAATGTTCCTATTCAGAGAATAAGCATTTGGTCATACAAATTCCTACATGATGTCACTATATCTAATTTTTGGGTACCCAGGTACACCCCCCCCCCCCCCCCCTTCATACTGTGTGGTAGGTTATAGTGTGCCATGCTAATACCAACCAAAGATCTGAAATGGAACAAGGAATACACTTAAAAAGACACTAGGCATATCAATAGTAGCATCTTACAGGTTCCCTAAAGTGGTACGTCACCAGCATTTCAACTTCTCCTAGAATCTTCAAAAAACTGATTTTCGTCTCCCTGCCCCGGTGTGGGGCAGCATGGACTTGGCAGCATGGACTTGGCATCCAGCATGGCATGGATTCGCACGCTTGAGTGCGGCCCTGGCCCGGACCGATCCAAGTTGAGCCGACCGAGGGGAGGTCAACTACCCGCCGTAACTGACATGTTGCCGGTTACACACGGTTATAGTGGAAAATGTATGTGGTCTCGGGCAAGGCTTTTCATTGCAGTAAGTTACAAACAGGCAAGTGGGAGGGGATCTACAGCGACAAATGGAGGTCGAAGGTCAGGACCGTTCCGCACAGTGCCGCAGGGCAAATCGTGGTCGGCTGGGCACGGGACCGCAAGCATATCAAATGGGTCCAGAACATGCGAAACGAAGCGACTGAAAACCGCGAAATTGCCCCGTCTTTCGTAGTTTTGACCGGACTATATATTTTGTATGAGTAGTTATGATGGTTGTATCAACCAGAGACGTAGAAGGGTTTAATCTGCATCCGTTTCTAGAAGTTCCTGCCTGACTGGTTATTGATTCAACTTTTTTGGAACGATTCAATCATGATTCATTTTGGAATCTGAATGATTCCATCACCGTTCGATTCACGGATACAATTTTGAGAATTGATTCATTCTGATTCAAAGAATCAAAACAAATATTTTAATTGATTTACGTTTGATTCAACATTTGAATATATGAGGTGAATTTATGTAAAATAAATACAAATGGAAACATGCATATATATGATCATTAAAACATTGGTACAGCAATAGTATTTCAGTATAATTGAATGTAGCCACTGGGACTCCATGTATTTGGACAATTTACCAGTGTACTTGAATCGTTAAATCTTTTGATTCAATCAGCCTTGATTTGATGCGGGTTTTGATTCAATCACGATTCATGAATCAAAATATCTGGTGGTGAATCAATTATATTTTGATTCAATGAATTTTGATTGAACGATTCCAATCGATTCAATCAGTGTCGAATCAATAACCAGTCTGAACTTCCTGCATCCGTTTCTAGAAGCGTTTCTAGAATGGGCATTGCACGAACGGTTTACGTTACCAAAAAACGAGGATCTACCCACACAGACGTGACACTTAAGACAATAGGTGATGAAGGGAGGCACAATATGCCTATTTCCAAGTCCTTAATTGTTGTGTTGCTGATATCCTGAGGTCAAGGTCGCGCCAGCTGACGCCTGCGCGCGCCGCCAGCTGGCGCCTGCGCGCGCCGCCAGCTGACGCCTGCGCGCGCCGCCAGCTGGCGCCTGCGCGCGCCGCCAGCTGGCGCCTGCGAGCGCCGCCCGAAGTCTCAGTCACGCTCGCGCGCTCGAGACGACAGCTTTGTCCAGTGACTATATATCCCTTTTGTGTGCGTTCTGTGTGGTGTGCGTTCGCCATGAGTGACGAACAGCTTGCGCGGCTCACGGCACTGCTGGTGCAACAGTGCCGAAGATGGCGGTAGCAGCCCAGCAGCAGGCGTCTCAGAGGGATGAGCGCCTCACCTCCATGCTGGAGCGGTTGCTGGCCGTTCAGGAGCTGCCGCCGCGCCCGTGGAGCGACGCGGCCGTGGCCGTGAGCAGTCCACCCGGCCCAGCCGTCGCCGCATCCACGCCGCCTATAAGGCTGCCATCCAGCGCCATCCCTGCGCCGTACCTGACATCGTCTGCTTCGCTGAAGGAGTTCGGCGCTTGGCGCCAGAAGTTCCCGACTTCCGTCTCCTCACCCGCCTAGACAAGATGTCAGCCGACGAGCAAAAGGCGGCCATGATGTCATTGCTGGATGACGACTGGGCGCGGATGCTACGGTACAGCTTACATAAATCCTATCCTTCCGTGGTGGTCTGTGGGATGTTTTATTTGTGTTCCTGTTGCTGTGCTGTGACATGGCCTGACGTGCCACCCCATTGAGCCAACGGGACGGGTAGCCGTTTTGCCGGAACAAAGCATGGATCATGTCTGTACTGCGCTTGGCACTGACGGGGTCGGAGGAAACCTTAAGGGCCCGAAGGAACTGTGACTTGGCTACAGACTTTTTCATTTTAAATGGTTGGGCGGAGTCAAATGGTAGGATGATACAGGCTGCCACCGGTTTAAAGCAGAGCTGGGTGTTGTAGCGGCCATCAGGGTGCACCCTGATAAGGGTATCCAAAAAAGGGATCTGTCCCTGGCGGGTGACCGTGTCTGATCGTTCAATGGTGAACTTTATGGTAGGGTGGATCGTGTTCACATATTCCAAATAGGATGTCAACGCATCTGATCCGTGCGACCAGACGCAAAAACAGTCGTCAATGTAACGCATGTACATGTCAGGCTGGGCGCGGTCCGAGGCAAGCAATATGGCTTCCAGGGCTCCCATGAATATAATGGCTATGGAGGGCGCTATACGACTCCCCATTGGCAGTCCCATGATTTGCTTGTAGAAGGACTGGCCAAATCTCAGATAGCCGTTGGTTAAACAATGGCATAGAAGGGGTTCCACGTCCGTCCAAGATAGTCCGAACAGGTTGATGGAATCCCTGTGTTCCTGTAACAGGTTCATGACCGTCTGCACCGATTCATCTATAGGTTTGAATCGGTGTTTAGATTCACCTATAGATGAATCGGTGCAGACGGTCATGAATCTATTACAGGAACACAGGGATTCCATCAACCTGTTCGGACTATCTTGGACGGACGTGGAACCCCTTCTAAGCCATTGTTTAACCAACGGCTATCTTAGATTTGGCCAGTCCTACAAGCAAATCATGGGACTGCCAATGGGGAGTCGTATAGCGCCCTCCATAGCCATTATATTCATGGGAGCCCTGGAAGCCATATTTCTTGCCTCGGACCGCGCCCAGCCTGACATGTACATGCGTTACATTGACGACTGTTTTTGCGTCTGGTCGCACGGATCAGATGCGTTGACATCCTATTTGGAATATGTGAACACGATCCACCCTACCATAAAGTTCACCATTGAACGATTAGACACGGTCACCCGCCAGGGACAGATCCTTTTTTTGGATACCCTTATCAGGGTGCACCCTGATGGCCGCTACAACACCCAGCTCAACATTAAACCGGTGGCAGCCTCCATCATCCTACCATTTGACTCCGCCCAACCATTTAAAATGAAAAAGTCTGTAGCCAAGTCACAGTTCCTTCGGGCCCTTAAGGTTTCCTCCGACCCCGTCAGTGCCAAGCGCAGTACAGACATGATCCATGCTTCGTTCCGGCAAAACGGCTACCCGTCCCGTTGGCTCAATGGGGTGGCACGTCAGGCCATGTCACAGCACAGCAACAGGAACACAAATAAAACATCCCACAGACCACCACGGAAGGATAGGATTTATGTAACCCTCCCCTTCATAAATGACACCCTGCCTCGGAGAGTGGACGCCGCTCTAAAGTCTGTTAATCCTAACCTGACAGCTTCTTGGAAGAACGATAACACCATCACTAAACGGCTGGAGCACTCGGCTCTAGAGCCCCCACCTTGTCGCGCCGTGAGAAGGTCCTGTCGCACGTGCGACAGTGGACTGCCTGGTCGATGCACTACTAAAAATGTAGTCTATCAGATCACTTGTGTGAGGTGCGCTACCTCTCACTCAAACGAACCACCTCCGGCATACGTAGGGGAAACAAAACGGTGTGTCAGATACCGGTTCGATGAACACTTTAGAGACGGGGTAAATCGCACTCAACAAACCCCATTCGGGCAACACATGAGTCAATGCCACTCTGAGTCAGAGCCTCGGCTATCCATCGCTATACTCCGTCGATGTAAAGACGCTGCAGACCGGAAGATAGCCGAGGCTCTGGCCATTCGAGACAGACAGCCCAAACTGAATAGTCAGTTTGATACCTGGCAGCTGTTAGGACCTTGAAGTGTGTTCCTGGGGCTGGCGGTGTGACATCCGTGGCTCATTTGTATCGCCTAGCATAGCACTAGCATGTTAGTGCTAAAGTTGATACTCGTATACTGTTTATAAATGACTGTAAATATGTGAGTGATGCAGCTGTGTAATTTTATTGTTTGGCCTTCGCTCGTGTTGAGGTGGAGGGGTTCGGTTTAATGCAGGGATATTTACTGGTGTTTCACCATTGCGGTTTCATCAATTCTGATGAAGCCGCAATGGTGAAGTGTTAGTTTGTATCTCTCTTTGTATTTTTCGAATTTGTCTGCTTTAACGTGAACAAAGGCTATATCAACAATAATTATAAAGTGTGGACAATATTCTTTTGGCGGTTTTGTATAAATAAGGGTCACGTGTCATATCGGATGGTTGGAAAACTGTGTTTGAATTGTGTTAACTCTGATGAAGCCGCAATGGTGAAATATTAGTTAATATATATCTCTTTGTAATTTTCGAATTTATCTACTTTACCATGAGCAAAGGCTATATAAACACGATTTATAAAGCCACTCAGGGGCCCCCAAAACCGGCCCAGTGGCCTCTAAAGCATGTCCACTTGTCCAGGGGCCAATTGAGCCCACCTACGGCCTAAGAAACCTGCCCAGTGGCCTCTCGAGCATGTCCATGGGCCCATTGAGTATGTTCAGGGGCCTCTCGAGCCTGTCCAGGGGCCCATTATAGTCTGTTTTTGGGCCTCTTGAACCTGCCCAGGGGTCCATTATAGTTTTCCCAGAGGCCCATCGAGTCTGTCCAGGGGCCTCTCGAACCTGTCCAGGGGCCATTAGAGCCTGCCCAGAGGCCTCTCGAGCTTGCCCAGTGGGCCATTGAGTCTGTTCAAGGGCCTCTTGAACCTGCCTAGGGGCCATTAGAGTCTGTTCAGGGGCCTCTTGAGCTTTCCCAATGGTCCATTGATCCTGTCCAGGGGCCTCTAGAACCTGCCCCGGGGCTATTAGAGTCTGATCAGGGGCCTCTCGGCTTGCCAAGGGGCCATTGAGTCTGTTGAGGGCCCTCTCGAGCTTATCCAGAGGGCCATTGAGTCTGTGAACGGGGCCCTCGAGCCTGCCCAGAGGTTGCTAGCCGTCGCCTGGAGCGCCTGCTATAGCTGGAGCGCCTGCTAGCCGTGGTCGGCGCAGTCATAATGCGCGGTAATGTGCTGTACTCTGACCCACCTGGTGCAATGTTTTCTTGGGTTTAAAAATGGTAATTTGATAAGTCTGATGCGTTTTTGAATTCGGGGGTGGTAGTACAAAACAATTTAACAATTTTCCTCTCAGGAGAGTGAGTGCTGCAATATTTGTCAGCCAGGGGCGTCGCCGACGGGAGGGTCGGGGGGAGATCTGGGCAAACTCCCCCAACTTTTAGAAGGCGGGGGAGGAGGCGGGGGGTGTCGACCCTCCCCCACCCGCCTTTTGCGGGAAAAATTAACAATTTATCGTAAAAATTGCCTTTGCAGTGCAGTCAAAATTCAGCTATTCTGTGTCAAAAACTGGAAAATTTCGCGCCGCTTCGCGGCATGACATAAGTTTCGCAATTGCTTATACAAATTTGGAAAATGGGAAGACAAAAATGTATTAAGTGTCTGGCAGAAGCTCTCCTTGGCGGGAATTGCTGGCCCCATTGCCTATTCCCTTCATCAAATATTCACTTTTAAGTTTCAAGCAGGCTACATGTTTAGCTAGTTTGCCGAGTTCCGAAAAAGTGACGCGAACGCAAAGACGATGAGATCGGCACCCGGAAGCTGCTCCAACGGTGCACAATTTGCTGGACCGAAGAGCTAATGGTGGAAACAGGCCAGGATCATCTCATCAAGCCATCTCACCTCATGGTCTGGTTCCAATATTAACATTTCGTTTTCCAGGTCGTAAAATGAAAATTTTCACGCCTCTTCGCGGCGTCACATCGGTAGTCATCGTCATAACGAAGCCATAGTCATCATCATCGGTTCGTCGTAACGCTGAATTGAATGATTAGCATTTTTAGCTTATTATCCGAGCTACAAGGCCCACCGCCTATATTTCTGGGTTTTATCAGGCAAAACCGTAAAAATTTCGCGCCGTTTCGCGGCGCTAACTAACAGGTACATACCTACCTACTATAACATGAAAATCCACATACAAAATGATGCAAAGGCATACACGTATCAAAATATACACGTATCAAAATGGGGGTACATTTTTCGTCATTTCAGCCTCATTTCATACTCAAAAGCCGACCCCACCTGTTGTCAGCTAAGATAGGTTTTCTCTTCTGTACGTAACAATACAAATTAGTAATGCGCCCAGTACAATGCCTGCTGAGTGTCTTGGTCCAATCTAGCTCATCAAAAGTAGACGAATACAAATTGTTAAAAAGGGGCCTCACAAAATAAAGTGGCCGAAATCCGTAGAGTTTTTTTCATATCCAGGGGTATTTTTTTGGGGGTGGGGGCCTCTACCAGGGGCTTGTTCCCCCCTCCCTTCTGAAGGTCTGGTTGCGCCCCTGACCATTGCGCTTTAGTTTGGGCAGTCGCAGTTAGCGTTACTTAAGTAAACTTACCGACTTTTTCATCTTACACGTTTTTTCAGGCAATACCGACTAAGGACTGCCTCCAATGACTGTATTTTACACAATACAATCGATGCATTTTGACAACTGTAACTGTGGCATGACTTTATTCGAACACATAGAACAGAACAGCATTAATGGGCACACTAAACCCTCCCTGTTCACGGGTCTAAATGAAGTTCAGGAATACAAATTCGACCGCGGCGTTTTCAGTCATCGAAGTGACAGGTATCTTAAAGTATCGGTCTGATATTGAACTTCACCAAGAGCGTATTCTGCATTGCTTTATCACGACTTGCATTCCGATGGTCAGCAGGCGACCGAACTTGGGGCCTCCGATATATCGCTCAACTAAAACGCGTCTCTCTCTCTCGCCCTCGCCCTCTCTCTCTCTCTCTCTCTCTCTCTCTCTCTCTCTCGCTCTCTCTTTCTCTCTCTGAATAGCCGGACAGCTGCGGCAGAACAGCACGCGCCCGCGGGAGGCTCTCGGACGATACACGTGCCAGTCACGTGCATCTATATCATATCGCGTATACACACTACGGACTCGATTAATACTAAATACAATTGTATGATACAGTCACTAACTAAATCTAGATCATATCAACCAGCCGGCTCTGCTCGGCGCCGGCTGGCTTTTGACACGTGATTTGGCACAGATCTGGTAACGCCCGACACCCGCCCGCCCTCTTATTCCCGACAGAATACCACATAGGGATCAGGTGTCATCAGCTTCGGGATCAGCTGCCAAAATTATTGCTTCAATTTTGATTAAAATGTTGATAAAATCAGCATACATCAGGTGTTGGATGGTGGAGTACATGGAAGACGAAGACGAAGACAAAGACGAAGTAAATGCAATCTTCGTGTTGTATGGGATCGAAACCCTTGCTTTCATATTAATTCATATAAGAATGCACACGCCAAGGCCGTCCCGTAGCTGTTTAAGTAATGCTTTTTAATCTTGTCCGAAGTTTGCAGCGATTGCTTTGTCAGCACTGGCAAAGCAATCGCTACAAACAACTTGACAACTTTGTCACCTTGTTGGATGATGGACATTGCAGGGCAGACACTACTAGCAAGCCACACAGCGCTACAATTACATTGGCACATGGTGCTGTCACTCGAATAGACCAAGTACATTTCATCATCCGCTTTTCTACAGCAGCAGTCTGTAGATACGTGCCGGATATTTCGCTCCTATTGGGGCATCCATCATCCACGGCTACTTCAATCGGCAAAAAGCGAGCAGGCCAGCGAGGCTCGGCTCACAGAGACACACGGCGAGGTTATCCTACACGTAAGTACAGTACATACACACCTATTATAGTTTGGCATACAGTGGTCAAAGTCACTGCGAATTGCATCGAGCCTTATCCAACACCGATACTCGAGGTCAATAACGCTAAAACCACAGTTCGAGAGAAAATGTAGCACATCGCTGGAAACATCTGCTCCGGACAAGCAGATGAACATTTCGTTAGGACATAGCTAGATAAATACGACCGAATGGCTCGCAAAGAGCGCATAACAGTCGCATCTTACGACGGACCGCTACTCACCATCACCACCGAGTCTCTCAGTGTTGACGGAACATGGCCAAAATTCACCCGCAGCCGAGCAGGCACTGCACAGTAGGTGGCAACACCTACCACACTATAGGTGGCAGCACCTGTCACACGCCTGCTCCCATGTAAACACACGGCACGACGCATCACCACGCCGATTGATTACAGTTCCAGATAGCTCCATCGGGCGATGGGCTTTCACGCACCAGTGTCCTTTTCAAAAAGTCACGCGCGTCACTGAACGCGATCTGTGACAATGCTCAGTGTTTCTTGCTACCCTCACGTTCGGCTAAAATGTGGCTGTCCACGATCTCGTAGGACGCCGAGAAGCCCTTGGAGTTGATGGTGTCGTCCGACCGGAACAGCACGCGCAGCACCTCACGTGTCGAGATGATGTGCGCCGGAATCTGACGAGAGAATAGCCGCCACCAATCGGTCAGTGCGATGGAGAGAAATACGACGTTAAATCAGACAATATGACGTCCAGTAACATGACGCCATGTCGTTAGCCTGGTTAACATGCATCACGGATACACTGCAAAAGGCAAGTAATTTGTCACGTAGAAAATTAAGCTAGATGATACAGACGCTTTTCACTGTCAAGCAACTATGATTTATAGAACATCTGCTGGGTCATTTGGTCGATTTTCGTCTCCTGGGAGGAGCCAGACCCAAGTTATTCTCACCTCATTCCCGCAATATTTATGCGGCACGTGCGCCATTTCGTCGAAGCCGTCAATCACTTTGACGTCATCATAGCCGCAATCTTGCTCGTACTCCAGCTCAAACGTTAAAAACCTGCCAACAAAACATGACAGTTTTAGAGGTCCTCCAGTTCAAACGTTAAAAACCTGCCAACAACACATGACAGTTTTAGAGGTCCTCCAGCTCAAACGTCAAAAACCTACCAAAAAGACGACATGACAGTTTTAGAGGTCCTCCAGTTCAAACGTCAAAAACCTGCCAAAAAGATGACATGACAGTTTTAGAGGTCCTCCAGCTCAAACGTTAAAAACCTGCCAACAAGACGACATGACAGTCAACGATGCAAAGTTAGTTGGCACAGAACGCGTCGCACATTTCCGCCGGCAGTGGTGAAGTACTATCATGGGTGTAGGAATAGCAAAAATAGTTTTTGGTAAACCTAAAAATAGTTGTTGGTAAAAGATGTGACAGAGAATGTTGAGTGATATGCGTTCAAGCGACTCAGCTAAGGACATGTAACACAACGCGTCAAAAACTACCCAAACAATTGGATACAATTTTAATTCGTACTACAAAAATAATACGCATACATCACGGATAGGTCATGGAAGGGTTTCTAGAGATGCGAGTCGGAGGGCCTTCGATGGATGCTTGTCTGTCGCCTTTCGTAGCTTGTATTGGGAATTTACGACAACGCGACTGAACGCTCCGACATGTCGCTCCGATTTGTCGCGGAGAACTGGTTTTGTAGCAGGATTTCCGAAATTTCTGCCATATTGTGACCAGTTTTCGCCAATGGCTTCACCTCAGGTGAGGTGTCTTTTCAGTTTCCATGTCAGTTTCCATGTCATGTCAGGTCAGGAAGGGACAGGTCATGTCAGGTCAGGTCAGGTCAGGTCATGTCATGTCATGTCATGTCATGTCATGTCATGTCATGTCATGTCAGGTCAGGTCATGTCATGTCATGTCATGTCAGGTCAGGTCAGGTCAGGTCAAGTCATGCCAGGTCATGTCAGGTCAGGTCAGGTCAGGTCATGTCAGGTCAGGTCAGGTCATGTCATGTCAGGTCAGGTCATGTCAGATCATGGCAGGTCAGGTCATGTCATGTCAGGTCAGGCCAGGTAATGTCAGGCCAGGTCATGTCAGGTCAGGTCAGGTCATGTCAGGTCAGGTCATGTCATGTCAGGGCAGGTCATGTCAGGTCATGTCAGGTCATGTCAGGTCATACCAGGTCATGTCAGGTCATGTCAGGTCATGTCAGGTCATGTCAGGTCATGTCAGGTCATGTCAGGTCATGTCAGGTCATGTCAGGTCATGTCAGGTCATGTCAGGTCATGTCAGGTCATGTCAGGTCATGTCAGGTCAGGTCAGGTCAGGTCAGGTCATGACAGGTCATGGCAGGTCAGGTCAGGTCAGGTCATGTCATGTCATGTCAGGTCAGGTCAGGTCAGGTCAGGTCAGGTCAGGTCAGGTCAGGTTAGGTTAGGTCAGGTCAGGTCAGGTCAGGTCAGGTCAGGACAGGGCATGTCAGGTCAGGTCAGGTCAGGTCAGGTCAGGTCAGGTCAGGTCAGGTCAGGTCAGGTCAGGTGGGTTACCTGAGCCGGACGTTGTAGCCGACGGGCGCCTCGATGGTCCAGGCGCACTCCTCCCGGTTGTCGTAGTTTTCGTCGCCGTACTTGGCGTGCGAGTACAGATGTTGTACCTCCCACTCGGCGTACAGGTATCCACCGCACACTGCAGTACACCGGGGTACAGGTCAGGGGTACGTCTCAGATGTATAGTACGTTGGATAGCTCAGTGATGGTTCAGCACAACATCAAAGTACAATGCGGCAATTAACTGGACAGCAACGAAGCACAACGAAAGCACAGCGGATGTACAGTGCAGACGTTACGCACGAGCCACCAAGATGAAGCCACCGGAAACTGGTGATGATTTTGTAATGCACTAATGTCCATCGTCTTAACCCGCCATTGACTGGGGGGGGGGGGGGGGGGGGGGGGGCGTTTAACGCCCCCTGATGACTTTTCGCAATAGCTGAGAAAAAAAAACTAATAGCGCTATCAACGTGAAACTGCAGGTACCTTCATATACATCATGTTTACGTCTTGTGTGCAAAAATGAAGACATTTCGTCGAGACCCCAGTCAATGCCGGGTTAAAGGAAGTGGTTCATCTTAACAGATGTCGGGAAATTTCGCAGTAATGGGTTTCTTGAGCTGACAAATACGAGTGGGACTTCGCTTTGGAAACTAGAGTGATATCCTTGGAGAAATCAGCCAGTTTCTCTTTTGTATGACACATGATGTCATAAGTTTTGGACGGCCGGCTCCGGCCACTACAGTTTCTGGCAAGGGTCGGCCGCTCCGCTCGGGTGGCTGAGCGGGACACTCGGGCCGGTGTCAGAGAGTGTATCGGAGGTCCCGAATGTAGCGCCATACCAACGGCCGGCCGTTTCAGAGCTCCAAAACTGATAAATGCAGAGTTGATTTTCGATCCTGTGTCGAAATTACGGAGCGAAACGAAGAAATTCTTTCATCACACTTATTTTTTCGGCCCGCACTATTTGTTCTGCCACATTAGTTAAAAACACGTCTTAAAGGTGCACCCTTTGAACATGGTAGCTTAAAGGCATTTGTGCCTACTGTTTTCGAATGTCACAAATACTTTTTCATACGGTAAGTAGGTATCGTGGTTTGATTTTTGGATACGATGAAATTCACATCTGGAGCCCCTTTGGTTGAATTTTCACTTATATTGTTCTTTGCTTATTTTTTGTTTCAATATCTATAAAACGATCGCCATTATAGTGATGTTATGTAAAACGGTGCACATAAGACAATACAATTACTGTCACATCAGAGAGATAAGCTTTGCACAACATGTTCTTGCCACTGTGAACTTTATTATGTGCAAGTTTCGTAGCTCTAAATTGAAATATTCGTCGAAAAATGACCATCAAGCGTTGCGAGTAGGGGACATAAAGACATAAAGACATAAAAGAAAAGTGCAACAAAGAGCCTCTTGGGCCCATCCGAGGTTGCACCCCCCCCCCCCACCCACCCCAACCCCCCTCCACCAGTCTCGCCCCTTCAAATCACCTTACTCTACCTGCATAAAAGAAGGCTAATCCCACGAGTATTTATGAACTAATCCCTTCTCTGTAAAGTATTTATCTAATCTAATTTTGAAGGAAGCAAGTGCCACTGCATCAGCGACATCCCCTGGTAGCATATTCCAATGTCCTACAACCCTTCTACTGAAAAATGACTGTCGTAGCCTAGTCCTACTTTGTTTCATAATGAGTTTATGCTGATGACCTCTACCTCGATTTTCCCTATTGAACTCAAACATACCCTTTAAATATCCAGAATGCTGACTATTTACAAATTTGAAGACTTCAATTAGATCTCCTCTTAGCCTGCTATATCTAAGTGAAAACATACCCAATTTCTTTAATCTATCTTCATAAGGTAAACTACCAAGACAATTAACCATTTTTGTTGCCCTTCTTTGAACTCTTTCTAACAACCAGCAATCTTTCTCATATGTTGGAGACCAGGCTTGTACACAATACTCCAAATGTGGTCTAACGTATGCACAATACAGTTTTGTTATTACCTTTTCACTCTTGTAGGAAACATTTCTGTTAATGGCCCCTAGCATTCTAAGTGCCTTTTTCCTAGCTTCTACAACCTGGTCTGACGCTGATAGTCTATTGTTTACCACGACACCTAAATCTCTTTCCCTTTCAATCTGCTCCATTTTCTGCCCACCCATTTCATACCTATGTTTACTGCTAACCCGTCCAGCGTGCATAATCTTACATTTACTCAAATTGAATTTCATCTGCCATGCTTCAGACCACTCAACTAGCTTGTCCAGATCTGATTGAAAAACATCCTGATCATGTTTTCCTCTAATAATCCTGACAACTTTTAGATCGTCTGCAAATTTCAAGACTTTGCTGTCTATACTGTTCTCAATTGCATTCACAAATATTATAAAAAGCAATGGGCCCAGGACTGAGCCCTGTGGAACCCCACTGAGAACCTCCTTCCATTGTGATTGGCACCCATTCAATATAACCCTTTGCTGGCGTCCTGAAAGCCACGTTTCTATCCAATCCAGAATCTTGCCCCTGATCCCATGAATTTTAAGTTGCAACCCCAGTCTTGTATGGGGGACTTTGTCAAATGCTTTACTGAAATCAAGAAAAACTACATCTAGCGGTTTACCCTGATCAAAGCTATCTGTTGCAACATCCAAAAACTCCAGAAGATTAGTTAAACAAGAACGGCCCTTCCTAAAGCCATGCTGTGTATCCTTGATGAGTTCATTTTGCTCCAAGAATTCAACAATCTTATCTTTGATGATTGATTCAAGCACCTTGCAGACTAATGAGGTCAGACTAACTGGTCTATAGTTTTCCTCTTTACTTCTATCTCCCTTTTTATGAATAGGAACAACATTTGCTCTTTTCCAATCAAGTGGAATTTTACTATCTGCAAGTGATTTAGAAAATATTATGGCTAATGGAACCGACAACTCCCTTTCAGATTCTCTTAAAAGTCTAGCATGTATTTCATCAGTTCCTTCTGCCTTGTTAGGCCTTACTTTCTTTAGATATTCTAGAACAAGTTCACTACTTATGCCACCTAGCTCTCCTATAGTCTCCTCTGTCTCTAGCTCAGGCTGAAGTGCTGCAATACTACTCTGGTCCTCGATAGTAAAGACAGATTGAAACTGATCATTAAGCACTTCAACCATTTCACTGTCCTTGCTAACTAACACATCATCTCCTTAAATGGACCTATATTTTTGGAAACTGTATTTAACTTATAAAAACTGAAGAACTTCTTACTATCTGCATTACAATGTCTAGCTAAATCCAGTTCCTTTGCCCTTTTAGCTGCTCTGACCTTTTTCTTAACTGAATTTCTTGCATTCTGGTAGGCCTTCTGATTTATATCTAGTGAAGATCCCTTCAAAATGCCAAATGCACTTCTTTTAGCTTGTAAAGCACTCCTTACTTCTGGGGTAAGCCAAACTGGATTGCCCTTGGTTCTGTTACGTTTGTGCCTGAGGGGTATATGCCGATTTTGAATTTGGCTTAATCTAGCTTTGAAAACATTCCAGGCCTCACATGCATCTAAACCTGCCAACTCAACGTTCCATTTTATCTGTGCGAGGTCATTTCTAATACCATCAAAATCAGCCTGGCTGAAGTTTGGAACCATAATAAGGTTATCTTTGGGCCTCATTTCTGATGAGATATTGAATTTAACCATATTGTGATCACTGGTTCCTAGACCTGCACAAATACTTATGTCACTAACTAGATCACTGTTGTCTGAGAATACAAGGTCTAGAATGGAGCAATGTCTGGTTGGCTCTGTTACAAACTGATGCATGAAAGCTCCTCTTCAAAGATTTGCCTATACAACCTACACTCATTTGTTTCCTCTGCTATACTTTCGTATCCTCTTAAGTTAAAATCTCCCATAATAAGACACTGAGCCCGAAAGTTCCTACGTATTTCCTCACAAATATCTTGGTCTGTTTCAGCTTGGGAGTTCCTTGGAAGATTCCCTGGTCTGTAAAATGCACCTATCCTCAACCTTCCTCTGTTTCCTGTACCAATTTTAATGTCAAGCCAGATTGATTCTACTTCTTTTACTTTACTAGAATCAGCAACTCTAGTAGTGCAGTACAAGCTATTTACATATACAAACACTCCGCCTCCCTGCCGTGATTCTCTGCAGTATGAGAACATGTTATACCCTTGTAACTCGAAATCCTGTAGCCTATCCCTATTATACCCCTCACTAACCCATGTCTCGGTTACACAAATGATATCAGGCTTTTCAAGGGCAACATAACACTCAAACTCATCAAATTTAGACCTAATACTTTGGGCATTCAGCAACACACATGTGATCTTATACTTTGAGCTGACTCTACTAATTCTGAGGGAATTATGATCTACTGTCCTATTCTGACATGAACTTCTACCAATGCTTACTTCCTGATGCCCTAGTACTAGCGTCCCTGAACCCCCCCCTCCTACCTAGTTTCCCTGAATGACACTTCTGTAGGCATCTCCCAAAGCCCTTGCCCCCTCATCCGATAAGTGAAGCCCATCCTTCATATAGTACCTATGCCACTCATAGAACTGATCCCATAAGTCTACATAACTAAGCCCCATAGCTGAACATAAGTTCTGAACTGAGCTGTTCACAGACAGAGCTCTCGAGTACCACTCCTCACTGGCTCCACAGCGAGGGAGGATGCCAGTCACAATGACTGGTTTCCTGGACTCCTTCAACCTCTGCAGCAGGCTCCGGTACTCCGCTACTATTCTCACACTCTGCCTAGGTCCTATGTTGTTCACCCCCACCTGTATTATAACTGTCTCCGGGCTATTCCTACCAAGTTCTGCCTCAATGACAGGGCCCATATCAACTACTCTTGCCCCCGGTTTGACTATACATCTGTCCCTCTTCCCACAGAATGTTCGCCTTAAGGGCCTTACCCTTGAGTCCCCAACCACTAAATGCTGAATCTCTTTCCTGTCACTTTCAGCTGCTGACTCTAACGCACTGAACCTATTTGCTATTGTAACCTGCTGATGTTCCCTGGGGCTGTACTGCCTGACTCTACCCTGAACTTTTGTCCATCCCTCCTGATCCCCTTCCCTCTTCCTCCTCCAGAATCTGCTACCACCCTCCATTACCCAGCACCCCTCCTCATCCTTACTGTCTGTGGCCCTAGCATTACTTTCCACAATGTTGAGTCTCCAGAAACGTGACCCTCCAACACACTTCCAAACCCCAGCCGCACTATCCACCTTTGCCTTATCCTCCTCCCTTATGCCCCTATCAGAACTACCACTGGTCCCTGATCCTGTAGGCTCCTTTTCTGACCCCCTAACCACGATCTGCGCATACGTTCCTTGGTCAGTAGCTACACCCTCCTGCGGCTCATCTCTACACCTACACTTACTTAACTGCGCCTCAAGCTCCGCTACTCTAGCCTGGAGGGCCTCTAGCTCTGCTACCTTCGCCTGCATCCTAGTCATGCTCATTTGAATACACTAGTAACTTAGGTATATAACTTAGGTACTATGCACTTTTCAATACTTTACTAACTTAACTTAACTTTTTTTGTTTTTGTTTGTTTTTTCTTCTTCTAAACCTTAACTAGATCTAGGTAAAGCTAGTGACACAAATCAGCTATGAGTGCACCTAATACTAGACTAAATATCTAATCCTTAAATAAACTGAATACTAAATACACCTTAATTATCCCTAATTTTCTAAAAATATCTACTTATCCAACCCTGCAACTAATAACACAAAAATAAGACTAAGACAATTTTGGCGCACACAAGCTAGAATGAAAGTCCTTTAAAAAGCAAGTAAGAGGTAACAGCTAACTATGAATGCTTAAAAATAATACCTAAACGATCCACAAAACTAAATATCCTTATATCTAAATATAATGTGGTTCCTCAAAAAATACACAAAACAACAGAGCTATCCAACAGCTACTTAGCTTGGCTAAAGCGGGGTTCATATATGAACAGGAGCTGCTCTTCGGAACAGGAGCTGCTGTTCGGCTGCTGTTCATATATGAACAGCAGCCGAACAGGGACAGACAGTCCTGTTCGGCTGCTGCTATCAGGGCGCATGAGCTGTTTTGTCGAATTGCTATTGGCCGGCGCTAACTATATGCTAGCAGTTTAATCGATAGTTGCAGTGTTTCTTGTAGCGGAAGCCCTCTAGAGTCTACTCAATAATTTGTTGCTACCAGCCAGTTCCTGGAGTCTTTGGAATATCTCAGCAACTAGTGTGAATCTGGAAAAATGGAAGGCATTGTTCGATTCAGAAAATTATGTTCTATTAACCAGTGTCAATCACATGCGGAACTTTATATACTTTTGGGGTTGTAGCTACAACTGCATCCACAAAAACTACAACCCCAATCATTAATATTACAACTCCAACATTGCCAGTGAATGCCTACCCAAGTAAATAAATACAGTAAATGATACACAAAACTAAAGGATTTTTCACCAAAGGAATTTTCAATAACAATCATAACAAAACAATTAATAAATATATGAACACAGAAAAGGACAAACTTTAAAATGTTAGTAAAGTTTGTCATAAAATAACATTTAAAATCCAACAATAGGTAGTACAACATGTTATCCCAAAATTACTGAGAAAGACTATGTAGGTACCCAGGGGTGTAGGGTCATATTCAGTTGGGTCATAAACATTATAGAACAACACTACCTACTGACAAACGGGTAACATTTCTGTCAATTTCAGACACCCACAAAATGGCAATCTATAGGTGTTAACATAAAAACATGAGCAAAACAAGATTGAGTGTAGCATATTTTACATTGGGCTTAGTTCTGGATAGGTCACACATTTAACATTAGAGTGCACCCTTACGTGTTGGCAAAAGTTATATTACATTTTGAGCTAAAATATGCTGGTGAAATTGACACTTAATGAAGAACTTGAACAATATTATACATATTTTGGTGTGTGAAAGACGTGAAGGCATACCAATCATCCTGAGCTGGAAAAAGACCACAAATAATCATAGACCCAAATCATGAGTTTAAATTTAGGATTAATTTATCACAACCTTCAATTTTTAGCCAGACAAACATTATTTTCACAAGATATACCTGGTCATGGTGTTGAAAAGTAGAGGGCCACATCAGTAAAAGTCATTTTAAAAGAGAATATCCTAATCCAACATCAATCAAATAAAAACGCATGTGAAAACAGCATAAATATTGAAAGCAATATACAAGGGCAAAATAAATGTACATATTTGACATAGCTGCGTCATATTAGTCTCTTTTATTCAGCTACGTCAAATTAGCAGTAGATTGATATTGCTCAGTAGTATCAATCTATTGGGCAATCTAAAATTTGAGGCACGTAGCCTCAGAATTTCCTGAAACTTGGCAGGTACGTCCTCCTTGCCACGCTGAATACGAAAAACCTAAAATTAGTCTAGAACGCGGTCTACTTTCAGAGTTATACCGTTTTAGAGATCTACAGTTTTGAGTCCCGTCGCCTCAGAATCGTCTGAAACTTGGCAGGTACGCTGTACACGAAAATTCCTTGCCACGCTGTACACGAAAAACGTAAGATTAGCCTGGAACACGGGGTACTTTCAGAGTTATATATTTGTTTAAGTTTTGAATGTCTGTCTTCCTTTATTTTGAAACGACTGCGCAGGAATTGGAAGCTTTCCGCGTCAAGTTAGCCAGATATTCAACTGACAGACATTGAAAACTTAACACGTTATAACTTTTAAAGTAGCCCGTATTCCAGGAAAATTTTACGTTTTCGTGTTTAGAGTGGCAAGGAGGACCTACCTGTCTAGTTTCAGGCAATTTTGAGGCGACGGGCCTCAAAATTATAGATTGGGCAATATCAATCAGCTGCTAATTTTACGTACGTCTTTTATGATTCCTAAGAGGCAGGGTATTAACCCTCGCCCTACATGGGGGGGGGGGGGGCTGACAGAACCCTGAGGGGTTTCTTGAATAACTTTTTACACATGCAATGCATCTTGCTGAAATTTTTGGTAGTTGAGTTTTACAACAATTATACGTAGGCTGTAAAACTTTAATTGAAATTGGTTGAGTAGTTTTGGAGATAATCATCTTTTGATGACGTCATGTTGGTAAAAAATGATAAATATTTGCAAAATCGTAGAAAACAGAGTTTTGAAACAAATTGCAAACGCAATTCACCAAAGATACAAAATAGCATTCTCTTTAAAATGACGATCTCGGATTTTCACAATTTTGGGGTTTTGACCCCTAATTGTTTTTTTTTAAATCCCCACAAAATCAAAATTTTCAAAGATATTAGAAAAACCGAAATTCATGTGAGAGTACTGAGTATGGACAATACCCATACCAAATTTCAAAGCAATATCTTCATTTTTGACTGAGTGATAGCTCTCTAAGTGTAAGAAACTGATGACGTCATTTTTTTAAAACTTTTTTTGACAAGATACGAACAAATAATTACCTTTTTGTATTTCTGAGCCAAAACTGGTCTAGGAACATGCCTTTTTATTTACATTTATCAATTTCTAATTTTGAGGTTTTCTGCATGGCAAAATTTCTGTTCCGGACGTGGTAAGTCCGAGGTCATTCACTTGACCTGGAAGGTCACCCGTTGACCTGAAACCTAAAATTCGCATACTGTTAGATTCCTCTCATGACAGGCAACATGCCGGTTCTTACCGCATTGCTCAAAGTTACTTGGTTTGGAAGTTAACAGGGGGGCCTGTCAGACCCCCCCCCCCCACGTAAGGCGAAAGTGAAAAAGCTCCCGTAGGGAGAGGATTAATCCATCACCGAAATGACCACTTTCTCATTGACTTCCATGTTAAAGCATCACCATTTATTTCTCAAGCTTTTATCCTAACCTAACCTAACCTAACCTCACCTCACCTCACCTCACCTCACCTCACCTCACCTCACCTCACCTCACCTCACCTCACCTCACCTCACCTCACCTCACCTCACCTCACCTCACCTCACCTCACCTCACCTCACCTCACCTCACCTCACCTAACCTAACCCTTGGAGCCAGTTTACATATTTTTAAAGAAGTCCATCGGCCGAAGCCCGAAATCCTCAATATGTTGTGACGTTTTGGTGATTTTAAGTCTTTACGGTGATAAAGTTAGTTATTCGGTGATGGGATTAATGTATTGCCTTACTAAAATAATGCTGTTTGGTTCTCGCCTAATTTGTTTGCCTTGTGCATGGGTGGAGAATCCTATAGGGCAGCCCCGGCTGCGGCCGGGGCAACCTCAAAGTTGCCTCGGCGGGGCCGGGGCAGCCATTTTTGAGATACCCTTTTTGCAAGACCTTAGTTATTATTTAAAAAGAATAAAGAAACGCAAATATAATCCCAGCATAAAAATGCATACTTGGTACGACTATCTGTGAAAAATATGGGTAAAATTGCGCTTTCGGTGCGCTTTCGAAATGGGGGGGGGGGGGGGGTAGTCAAAGGAGGCTGAGCCTTGCCAACTTTGTCTTAGTGAACACCTCGGGCAGGTCAGAAAACTTATATTTTCGGGGGAGGCACAGTTAGGGTCGCTATCTCCGGTCTAAAAGAGGCATATTGTCCGATCTAAAGGGGTGCCGCCGGCACTCACGACTCAAGGGGCGCCACCTGCACTCGAGAGTGGCACCTTCGGTGTCCAGACGCCCAGGAGAGGCGTCCTCAATCGTGATTCCTCCCGCATGTCCATGAAGTTAGCGACGGATTCGGATTCGAATTCAGCGTCGAGTAGCGATTCGCTTCACAATGTGGTGACAGGTCAATTGGGGCACGCTGATCACGAAATGGCATTCATTTTGACATTCACGGTAATCTTAGCCGAAGTTATTGTCCGATCGCCAAAATGATGGTCTCATTCGATTACTCGGGTCAGTATATAGCCGTAGCCTTCGCAACCTCACTCGTAGCAAATGACATTGGCCCTCAATTTCAAGATCAATGGCGATTGGATTAAACTTCGGGTCGTTTTGAGTCCTTTGACCTTGAAATTGAGGGTCAAGGTCATTTTCCACGAGTGAGGTTGCAAAGGTTACGGCAGATACTGACCCGAGGAATCTAATGAGACCATTATTTTGGCAATCGGCTTCTAACTTCGGGTCGTTTTGAGCCGCCCCGTCATATGGCCTTGAAAATGAGGGTCAATGTCATTTGCCACGAGTGAGTTTGCGAAGGCTGTGGAATCGAATGAGGAATCGAATTAGCCCGAGGAATCGAATGAGACCATTATTTTGGCGATCGGACAATAACTTCGGGTTATTTGTCCTTTGACCTTGAAAATGAGGGTCAAGGTCATTTGCCTCCAGTGAGGTTTCGAAAGCTGCGCCTAGATATTGGCTCGAGGAATAGAATGATACAATTATTTTGTTTTGCGATCGGACAATAACTTCGGGTCGTTTTGAGCCACCCCGTCCTTTGACCTTGAAGATCATTTTGAAGATGACCTTGAATGTCAAAATGAATGTCATTTGCGTGATCAGCGTGCCCCAATTAAACTGTTCCCACATTTTGAAGCAAATCGCTACTCGACGCTGAATTCGAATCCGATTCCGTCACTAACTTCACGGACCGCCACGTGCCACGTGCCCCCTAGGGCCCCTTGGTTGCGCCCCTGTCCTCGGCCGGGGCAACTTTGAAAACAATTATCCACCCATGGCCTTGTGAGTTGTGGGAAATATCAAATATGTTATAAGTATTTTTATATCTCACTGTAATATATAAAAGGACCGGACCTGGACCATCACCAGGAGGAGGTGCCTTTCTTGCAAGAAATGGCTAGTTGCTGAATCACACCATTTATGTACAACCTTAATATTGATATTGGCTGATTATTGTTGTGTGAGCTACCATGAGGTAGTCTTTGCCTACTTTGACCCAACATGATACTTTCAATTTGTTTAAGATTGCACACCTCGCTGTTGCTAAAATACGTCAGTAATGAGGTATTACAACCTATGCTCATTCTAAGGCGTTAAACTTCAATTTTGCACATACTTCATTTTTATCATTAGTCGCTTTTACTACCCCCCCCCCCCCCGGTCGCCGACCCAATTACAACCCCAACTAAAAACAAAAAGTTCCGCCTCTGGTGTCAATAACCCCAAATAAGCGATGTGAGAAAGCACACTCCCTTCAATAGCTTTATTAATTTTTGATATATTGCTTTTTCGAATGGTCGTCAGAAGAAAGGCAATATTAACCCGCCAGTAGTTAATGTCGGGTTAGGTACCATACCATAGCAATCAGCAACAATCAATTGACCTTTGCACCAATTATTTTCATTAATGATGATGCTTTGTGTTCCGAATATACTCGCAACTCTCCGTCACGCAAGAAATATATGACGACTGTTGATACACAATACAAAACAAAACAAAACATAACATGCAACACTGTTGATAGGCATTGTGGTGCAGTATGCTCCAGGCGTTTTGCTGGCAGAGCCATCTATGGACTGGTTTGGTAAACTGTGAGCATCGCGGTACAGTACTCAAGGCGTCTTGCTGGCAGAGCCATCTATGGGCTGGTTTGGGAAACATGAGCATTGCGGTACATTATGCTCCAGGCGTTTTGCTGGCAGAGCCATCTATGGACTGGTTTGGAAAACTATGAGTATCGCGGTGCAGTATGCTAGAGGCGTTTTGCTGGCAGAGCCATCTATGGACTGGTTTGGGAAACTATGAGCATCGCGGTACAGTATGCTCCAGGCGTTTTGCTGGCAGAGCCATCTATTGACTGGTTTGGGAAACTGTGAGCATTGCTGTACAGTATGCTCTAGGCGTGAATGGGTGAACTTTGAATGGTTGAGGCGCTACAAGAGAAGGGCTGACCACCGCGTCTCATTTTGGTACGTTGGTGAAATGTGCCTTTAATGGTAAACAAAAACAACGATCATAGCCTGAAAGACCGAAGTGCCAATGTCTTGCCGCTATTCTGCCCAAGAATCGCTTTACCCTGGCCCTGTGCCCTGCCCTGCCTTTTTGGGATGTTTGGGGAAATTTGGGATGATGAAATTTGCCCCAGAGGTGACATTTGTGTCAACTCGCTAACTGGAGTTGGAGACAGACTCAACATGGAATATATTTTGGGACAAACTCCCTTTAAAGGGAATGGTTCACCTTTCTGCAAGTTGTCAAATATACGCTGGTTGTAGTCGAAAATATGCAGTACGTGCTGTTAAAAACGATGGTGATATTTTTTCTCTCTCGAAAAGTCACTTAACTTGATACAAATTGAGGTTGTAAATTTGGGATAATGACGTCATTATTGAGCTATAGACGCCGCTGATTGGCTGACAAAGTGGGATTGGCTGAAAAAGTGTGTCAGCCAATCAGCGGCGGCACTAGCCTAGACCTCATTTTGCAAATGGGAAACTAAATTGCCTAAAAACGGCTAAGTTTTGGGGAAAATGACCTGAGTATTTTCGACATTTCAATAACGGCCAAAGATAATGGCTATCTCAGTTCAAAACCAATACAACGGTGACACATTCCCTTTAAGCCAGAATAGATACATGGGAATTTTGCAAGGCCTTAGACAACCAATTTTTCATTATCGACGACCCCCTGTCAAGTGACGTCACTCCCCTGTGACGTCACTCACCTGTGCTGTGGGTCCCGATGAAGTCCACACCTGTGCTATGGGTCCCGATGAAGCCCTCATCTGTGCTGTGGGTCCCGATGAAGCCCTTACATGTGCTGTGAGTACTGATGAAGCCCTCACCTGTGCTGTGAGTACTGATGAAGCCCTCACCTATGCTGTGGGTCCCGATAAAGCCCTCACCTGTGATGTGGGTCCCGATGAAACCCTCACCTGTGCTGTGGGTCCCGATGTCTCACCTGTGTTGTGGGTCCCGATAAAGCCCTCACCTGTGATGTGGGTCCCGATGAAGCCCTCACCTGTGCTGTGGGTCCCGATGAAGCCCTTACATGTGCTATGGGTCCCGATGTAGCCCTTACATGTGCTGTGGGTCCCGATGAAGCCCTAACCTGTGCTGTGGGTCCCGATGAAGCCCTTACCTGTGCTGTGGGTCCCGATGCCTCACCTGTGTTGTGGGTCCCGATGAAGCCCTCACCGGTGCTGTGGGTCCCGATGAAGCCCTCACCTGTGCTGTGGGTCCTGATGCCTCACCTGTGCTGTGGGTGCCGATGAAGCCCTCACCTGTGCTGTGGGTCCCGATTAAGCCCTCACCTGTGCTGTGGGTCCTGATGCCTCACCTGTGCTGTGGGTGCCGATGAAGCCCTCACCTGTGCTGTGGGTCCCGATGAAGCCCTCACCTGTGCTGTGGGTCCTGATGCCTCACCTGTGCTGTGGGTGCCGATGAAGCCCTCACCTGTGCTGTGGGTGCCGATGAAGCCCTCGCCTGTGTTGTGGGTCCCGATGAAGCCCTCACCTGTGTTGTGGGTCCCGATGAAGCCCTCACCTGTGCTATGGGTCCCGATGAAGCCCTCACCTGTGTTGTGGGTCCCCGATGAAGACCTCACCTGTGTTGTGGGTCCCGATGAAGCCCTGACCTGTGCTGTGGGTCCCGATGAAGCCCTCACCTGTGTTGTGGGTCCCGATTCCTCACCTGTGCTGTGGGTCCCGATGAAACCCTTCCTCTGCACGCTGCCGTCGGTTGTGAACGTCATGTACATCTGATTTCGGGAGGCGATCACCGGGTGAGGCGCCTTCGCCCCGCAGCACCTGTCGTGACACGGGAGAAGAGAGAGAGGGGAGGCGACAGAGGCAGTCAGTGCAGCGGCGGTAACGACAGTCCGGACAGCAGAGGGTACGACTTTACTTACTGTTAGCTTAAGTGCGTGACTTTGGACTTAAGGTGTAGTAACTTTATCCATAGGCGGGCAACATAGAACTTTCTCAAATCCTAAGGCAGCTATTCATTGTGTTGCACGAATATCACATTCAAATTAGCAGTGGGTGACTCTAGAACGGGAAAATCATGGCCCTCATTTGCACCCGCCAAAGGTCACGCAGTACCCACGTGGCCTGATGATCATTGAACCTCTATGCGATGCAACTGAAGTCAGTCAGTGACACTCACTTGTCAAGCAGGGTGTCGTCTGCAGAGTCGCCGTCATAGACCGCGATGTGGTCATAGGTACACTCCTGGTGGTGCTCCAGATCAAACTCGTTAAACACCTGAGAAAACAAGGGACAGAGATGTGCTCAACACCGAACTAGTGAGATGTGCAACAGCTGCATCCAGAGACAGCGAGTCAGCGACGACAAGAAACTTTCCGACGTGCCAATATGCGTCACAGCCGGGTATAGGACAAGAGTAATGCTTGCGTTTCGGCGGAATGGACGGATTGCAAACATTTGGAACACCGCTCACCAGAAAACCAGTAACTACAGACGTGAAATAAGAGACTGCATTCTCCGAACTGACGCTGCCCTTGCGTCTCTGTTAACACACACGTCTGGCGCCACCACAAGGAACAATACAATGGTATCATCAACAACTATTTATTCTGGCTAGCAAGTTAGCGTTAGTTAGTGGATAATAGCTATTGAGGTACCTTGGACTTCTGTGATATAACATTATTTAATTTTGTCAGTCACCTAGTAAGTATCAGTTTCCTGCAGTACGTTTTTTTATCGATTTAGTTAGAATGTTTTGATGGGATGGATTTCCGAGATCAGGACCCACCTAAACTAAGCTTGTTGCGCAGGCCCTGGCCCCTGACCCCAACCGATCGCGCAATTCCAGTCACCGGCAGAATTTAGAGACGAAAGTTTAACGTCCCCTAACGACCGAGGAGCCCAGCTTGCTGGCTTCCTCTGACCTTGAACGCGGCCGCTGCCACCGGCCGCAGGTCAGTCCCGCCAGGAGCAAATAGCGTGCGCCGAAGCGACTAGAACCCACCTTGTCAGGGTGGGTCAGATCTGTAGTCTAGCGCTCTCCCGAGTCCCCGACTGAGCTACACGGGCTACGGTACATATCAGTTTGATGCGGTACATACCAGTTCCATGCGGTACATAGTACATACCAGTATGATGCGGTGCATAGTAAATACCAGTATAATGCGGTACATACCAGTTTGATGCGGTACATACCAGTTTGATGCGGTACATACCAGTTTGATGCGGTAAATACCAGTTTGATGCGGTACATACCAGTTTGCTGCGGTGCATACCAATTTGATGCGGTACATACCAGTTTGATGCGGTACATATCAGTTTAATGCGGTACATACCAGTTTGATGCGGTGCCCGGGAGTAGTACTGAAGTGCCACACACAGTCTTTCTTCCCCGGATACGCGTCCGGATAGTTGGGACTGGAGACCTCGCCCGACGGCGTCTCGATCTCGTGCTTACACCTGACGAACAGAGTGAGGTCAGAGCAGGGCAGGTCAGGTCAGGTCAGGTGTTTATTGTGTATTGTTTATTGATAAGAATACCAACAGGCACTATACCCAGTAATAGGTACAGTCACGTCTTACAACATGCACAGAGTTTGTCAACACACATCATTAGGTCAGGTTTCACGAATAAATAAATAAATACCTACATCGTCATATTATACATAGCTCACGGTCGCACAGCAAGTCACGTGTAGGTGCCACCTCGACTCACGACCTTTCGGACGCTGATTTCGAAGGAGTGATGCGTTGATGTACAGAAGTCAGCGGACGTACAGGATCTGAGAAAGCAGTTGGTAGGTGATGGTGCACGACGGAGAAGGCTACGAAGGACAGTGTTTACCCTGGCAAAAGGTATGGCCCAGAGAGAGGAGTTGTGAGTGTGTCGTGGTGGCACGGACAGGCCGAATGTCGTCACGAGAGCAGGGCAGTCGAGGCGGCCGTGATGCACATTACATAAGAACATGATGTCATGCATCTCTATTTCACTGAGCACATGTTAAAATGAGCTAAGAGTGCCCCATAGCTTAGGTCGGTACTGGGCCGGTTCGACCTTGAGGCCAGCCACATCAAGAACTTGTGCTGGACACGCTCGAGACGCTTTAGATGGGTACCAGCAGCGCCAGCTCAGACTACGCTGCCGTACTCGAGCAGAGAGCGTACGTATGCGTTGTAGGCGCATATCAAGGCTTTGTGATCGAAACGCGTGTTTCGCCCGAATTGTGGCAGAAAACCGGTAGCAGCAGGTAAAGTCAGGTCAGGTCAGGTCAGGTCGGATCAGGGCAGGTCAGGGCAGGTCAGGGTAGGTCAGGACAGGTTAGGGAAGGTCAGGGCAGGTCAGGGAAGGTCAGATCAGATCAAGGCAGGGAAGGTCAGGGCACAGGACAGGACAGGGCAGGGCAGGGCAGGGCAGGCCAGGTCAGGTCAGGTCAGGTCAGGTCAGGTCAGGTCAGGTCAGGTCAGGTCAGGGCAGGGCAGGTCAGGGAAGGGCAGGCCAGGTCAGGTCAGGTCAGGTCAGGTCAGGTCAGGTCAGGTCAGGTCAGGTCAGGTCAGGGCAGGTCAGGGCAGGTCAGGGCAGGTCAGGGCAGGTCAGGGCAGGTCAGGGCAGGTCAGGGCAGGTCAGGGCAAGGCACAAGACAGGGCAGGGCTCCTTTTCATAGCTGGTCAAAATTGGGCTGGGCTGGGCTGGGCCTCAACTTTAAGGAAATCACCGGGCTCTGGACGGGCCTGGGCTGTGAATGTTGAAGCTCAGGTCAGAGCTGAAAAATATTTCAACCAGCAGTTCACTTCCACAGCAACACACTTGCTGTGTCTGTGGCTTTTTGTTTGTTTTTGGTTGGCATAGTTGGTTCATTGTTTCACATTTATAGTATACAAGTAAATATGCTAGGATAGTGATTGCAAATTTTGTGAAAATATTGATATGCTTAATCTGAACGGGCCGGACTGGGCCTGGGCCTCAATATTATAAATTTGACCGGGCCTGTTCCAGGCCTGGGCTTGGTGGTCATGGGCCTGGGCCGGGCCGAGATGGGGGTTGGTAGGCTCGTGACGAACACTGCTTCAGAACGTGTTATCAAACACTTCATACAAATATACATCTGAAAACTCGAATCTCCGGAAACCAATATTTATAATCGGCACGCCCAATCGCTGACGTACTTCAGCCTCAGTACTTCAGCCTCAGCCGATCGAAGGTACAACATTTCTACATTTACCGCGGTCGTGGCTGGCTGGAAGAATCGACTGAGCAGCAGATGGCTGCTGTAACTCCCTGTAGTCGTGGCCGTTCTCATACACGGTGAAGCCGTTATCGCAGAGGACCTGCCCCCATTGGATTTCATGGGGATCAGCAGGGATAACGTACCCTCCCTCCTTGCAGTCGTGGCCGTTATCATGCACGGTGAAGCCGTTGTCGCAGAGGACATGCCCCCATTGGATTCGCTGGGGATCAGCAGGGATAACGTACCCTCCCTCCTTGCAGTCGTGGCCGTTCTCATGCACGGTGAAGCCGTTGTCGCACAGACAGATGTAGGAGCCGATCGTGTTGATGCAGCGGTGGTGGCAGCCCCCGTTGTCGTCCGCGCACTCGTCCTTGTCTGCGGGAAACAGATTCAAACTACCTTGTCAGAAGCACAACAGCAGAGAACAGCCGGGAGACATTGTCGTCATGAAGAGAAAAATACATACATACATGTGTAACGAAACATCCTGCAAAAAAAACGAACAACGTTACGATCACATTGTTTCGTGAACTTAAACCAAGAGGGAAATATGCTTCATCTACCAACCAGTGAAGTAAAGTGAAGCCAGTGAATCAACAGTGAACAGTATCAACAATGTCAACAGTGCAGCCACAAACCTACAACAACAAAACTCCGACGTCCAAAGCCAGCTTACCCACAACCACCTCCCAACACTTGTCAACCCGGCCTTGTCAACCCGGCTCCCGTCTGCGAGTGTCCACCACCACCAACCGTCCCCAGCCCCGCTTCTCCACCACCAACCATCACCATCCAACTCACAACCCCTCGCCGTGTGTGTGCGTGTGCGTCTCAAACCACCACTGACCCTGTGACTCTCTCTCTATGAGCGCCACCGCCTGACGTACCTGTGAAGAACACGCCGGCGAACCCGGTCTTCTCGACCGAGTTGTCGGAGAGGAAGGTGACACGCAGTTTGTTGGTCTCGCTGGAGACGGCCGGCGGCACGGTGCCGCCGCAGAACGTGCCGTGGGGGCGCAGCTTACCGCCCGCCAGCACACTGGCCAGCTCCAGGCGGTCGTAGTCACAGTCTTGCTGCGAAGCGAGACGTGCCGAATGGTTAGCGGGAAGGGGCATGGCTTAATGAAATGTTGGACATACGAAGCACACTGTTGTGATAGTTTATCACACCGGCAAATCCACAACAAATAGTTTGTTTGGAAACGGCCAAACCCTAGAAAGTCTAATTACATTTCCAAAACTCATCAGACTCGCTTCCTAAGGCATCAGAAACTGATTTATAATTATCTTTCTGAAAGATAGCTTTGAATCCCTTTCTATGAATCAGTTTGAATCAGGATAATTCTGGCAACTTTTACCAAAGGCAACTTTTACCAAAGACAGCTTGTACCTTTTACTAAGGTACAAGATGTCAAGATTATCCTTAAAATCAGGAAAGGTGTCGATTTTTACTGCTGATTTCAGTCATCCTAAGGATATGAGTCCGATGGCAACCATTGATCCGTACCTCGTACATTATCGACACAGCGATTGTGCAGGCATTCGCTTACGAGAGCTCAGCGGGATGCAAGGCATTCGTACGTTTTAACACCATCCCAGGTTATTAAATATATTAAGATTCACGTGATTCACTACTGCCCTCTCTCGGCCAACCTCCAAACTGCAGTTTCCCCGTCCCGCCACTCACGCCACTACTACCCTCTCCCGGCCGACATCCAAACTACAGCTTCCCCGTCCCTACCCTCACGTGACTCACTACTGCCCTCTCTCGGCCGACCTCTAAACTACAGCTTCCCCGTCCCGCCCCTCACGTGACTCACTACTGCCCTCTCTCGGCCGACCTCCAAACTACAGCTTCTCCGTCCCGCCCCTCACGTGACTCACTACTGCCCTCTCTCGGCCGACCTACAAACTACAGCTTCCCCGTCCCGCCACTCACGAGACCCATTACTGCCCTCTCTCGGCCGACCTCCAAACCACAGCTTCCCCGTCCCGCCACTCACGTGACTCACTACTGCAATCTCTCGGCCGACCTCCAAACTACAGCTTCCCGCTCCCGCCACTCACGTGACTCACGTTGCTGCCCTCTAGGTCGAAGTGGGTCAGGTTGAGCGTGATGCGGTGTTTGGGCTGCGCGATCAGCTCCCAAACGCAGCGTTTGTTGCGCGGGTACAGGTCCGGGAAAGACGGCGACGTCAGCGTGCCCTTCTCGGCCTCAATCGTACCGCCGCACGCCTCTGTCAACACAGGGTGCGGGTGCCAGTGAGTGGCCGGCTCCAACGAATACAAGTACGCTGTTTAAAACTAACGTCGGGTTACGTCAATCTTTAGCAGTGCTCACGTTTTAAAAGAAGTGTTTTCAAACTTCAAACTTCTGAAGCCAACTCCGTATGATTAAAAATCAGTAGGAACCATACAAGACTATAATATTAGCAGGATTAAGAAGGAAGCCGGACATAAGCTTCGCCAGCGTTCGGCACGCAACCACGTAAGACTTCCGCCCGACAGGATTTGACAACTATTTGAGATGAGCAAGCCTCTCAGTGATCTTCTTTTTTTAATTGAGCGAACCCCGCAGTGAGCGGACAGTAAGCTTACAGCCAACAGTGAGCTCACCTTCGCAGCGTTTTCCGTCAGAGTGCAGCTCGAAGCCAATGCGGCAGGTGCACTTGTAGCTGCCTCTGGTATTGACACAGGTGTGCTCACAGCCATGGCCCTCGCCCGAACACTCATCCAGCTCTGAACACAAGGAGGGTGGGGGTGGGGGGGGGGGCATTGTCAGTGGTCAGCGGGGTCAGTGGTACACTGGTCAGTGGTCAGCGGAGTCAGGGGTACACTGGTCAGTGGTTAGCGTGGTCTGGTCAGGGGTACACTGGTCAGTAGGGTCGGCAGGGGCGGGGTACACTGGTCAGTAGGGTCGGGGTCAGGGGTTCACTGGTCAGTAGGGTCGGGGTCAGGGGTACACTGGTCAGTGGTCGGCGGGTTCAGGGGTACACTGGTCAGTGGTCGGCGGGGGCGGGATACATTGGTCAGTAGGGTCGGGGTCGGAATAGAATGGCGCATCAGCAGCTGGGCATGACTCATCTCAATTGACAACGCTACCAGAACCGAAAAGTCGTATCTAATTAAACAACGGTGTAGAATCGGGGTAAATTATAACAGGTATGAAAGCAAAGACATGTTTTGTCTCCACTCCACATAAGCAATTCGAAAGACTAGCAATACCAAGACATTCCAGTCTCAACGCAATACTATCAAACAGATATCACGGTTTACTCTGCCAAATCCCAGCGCTGTTCAGTATGTGCGTAATATCTGCAATAACGTCCTACTAGCCGTGACCAATGTACATACATAACGTCTAACCAATGCCATTCAATAAGTAACAACGTACATCCGACGCACTGTCTGTCCACAGAGTGAAGTGAGCCAACCTGTCTGACCTGTCATGAAGTGAGCCGAGAAGCCGGGCTTGTTGACGCTGCCGTCGGAGACGAACCTCACCCAGAGGTTGTTACCGGAGCTGGTGATGGGATCAGGCAGGTCGTACCTGATGACACACACACAGACACAGGTGTGACACAGGGACACACGAATATAAACAGCCTGACACAATGACACAGCCTAAAGCACCCTGACACATATGACTCATAAGGTGTGGCTTTGGATAGCAGTTTTTCAACAACAAATTGATCGCGTAGTTAACGTCTCCCAGACAGACAGACAACCTAGATATAACGATATAACGATATAACGATATAACGATATAACGATATAACGATATAACGACTGTTCAGATATAGCGACAGTGCGTCGGGAGTTATAAGTCGAACACGTATAAACTACTTAGCAAAACCTCGATAAGGACCATTGATCTTATTGATGTATGGCGGTCAAAACAAGACTTTGGAATACAAGGGTGGGAGACACACTTTGGGTAGTGCCAAAAACTGTAACGAACGCAAGACGTTGTGATATAGCTCGATTTGACACAAGGTTATGCAAAATTGGTAAGAAAACGCTGCAATATTTTGCTCCACTGATACGAAATGGAATATAAAGTTATAATTTAGTTCAACACCAACACACATTTTGCAGAATTTTACAATATGTAACGCTAACAATAGAAAAGATTGGAAAAATACATGTTTGCAATCAATACATCAGCATGATAAGGACAGCAGCGTGCTGACAGGAAAATGTGATGACTGCTAACACGTGACACGCCATGGCAGAAATACCTCCACAATTTCACCAAGGCCTGAAATGGAATGACTGCAGAACAGAGTTGGCGTGTCCAGCCGCCTTACCCGCAATATTTTTTGACTAGCGGCGCGTCGGCTGTGGGACCGTTCCTGATCTCCACGTAGTCATAGATACAGCTATCGTGGTTCTCCACCTGGCAAAGACACGTAGAAAGGGCTGATGGCGTCACCATACTGCTCTGAAGCAAAGTCGGCCGGGCCTGAGACAATCTGGAACACACTTAGATAGGACGAGAAGATTGATAGCAACGGGCTGATTTTGCAATGTATTGTCTGTCTGACTGACTTTGACTGGTATGGTTTGCATTCAATAAGACGAAAATGGTGACACATGGTATTCAACGATACAAATATATTCTGGTCAATGAATATCCTATGCATCATTTATTTTATTCGTCACTTCGGACCACACATTTGTGGATATAACGGTAGATTTGGCACCAAATTCCCTTTCCTTCTCCCCACCTGCCGTGTTGTGAACACCCACCTCGAATGCAGTGAACTCGAAGGCGACCCTGTGCCCCTCCTCGACGAAGATCCTCCAGACGCAGTCTTTACTGGGCCGGTAGTAGTCGGGGTAGTTTGGTGACTCCAGGACTCCCTCACTGAGCTTCATCTCACCACCACAGACGGCTGTCGGGAGGAGTGGTGACACGTGATCAGCCACAACATATCCTCCCTCACTGAGCTTCATCTCACCACCACAGACGGCTGCCGACAGGAGTCGTGACACGTGATCAGCCACAACATATCCTCCCTCACTGAGCTTCATCTCACCACCACAGACGGCTGTCGGGAGGAGTCGTGACACGTGATCAGCCACAACATATCCTCCCTCACTGAGCTTCATCTCACCACCACAGACGGCTGTTGACAGGAGTCGTGACACGTGATCAGCCACAACATATCCTCCCTCACTGAGCTTCATCTCACCACCACAGACGGCTGTCGGGAGGAGTCGTGACACGTGATCAGCCACAACATATCCTCCCTCACTGAGCTTCATCTCACCACCACAGACGGCTGTTGACAGGAGTCGTGACACGTGATCAGCCACAACATATCCTCCCTCACTGAGCTTCATCTCACCACCACAGACGGCTGTCGGGAGGAGTCGTGACACGTGATCAGCCACAACATATCCTCCCTCACTGAGCTTCATCTCACCACCACAGACGGCTGTTGACAGGAGTCGTGACACGTGATCAGCCACAACATATCCTCCCTCACTGAGCTTCATCTCACCACCACAGACGGCTGTTGACAGGAGTGGTGACACGTGATCAGCCACAACATATCCTCCCTCACTGAGCTTCATCTCACCACCACAGACGGCTGTCGGGAGGAGTCGTGACACGTGATCAGCCACAACATATCCTCCCTCACTGAGCTTCATCTCACCACCACAGACGGCTGTCGGGAGGAGTCGTGACACGTGATCAGCCACAACATATCCTCCCTCACTGAGCTTCATCTCACCACCACAGACGGCTGTCGGGAGGAGTCGTGACACGTGATCAGCCACAACATATCCTCCCTCACTGAGCTTCATCTCACCACCACAGACGGCTGTTGACAGGAGTCGTGACACGTGATCAGCCACAACATATCCTCCCTCACTGAGCTTCATCTCACCACCACAGACGGCTGTCGGGAGGAGTCGTGACACGTGATCAGCCACAACATATCCTCCCTCACTGAGCTTTATCTCACCACCACAGACGGCTGTCGGGAGGAGTCGTGACACGTGATCAGCCACAACATATCCTCCCTCACTGAGCTTCATCTCACCACCACAGACGGCTGTCGGGAGGAGTCGTGACACGTGATCAGCCACAACATATCCTCCCTCACTGAGCTTCATCTCACCACCACAGACGGCTGTCGACAGGAGTCGTGACACGTGATCAGCCACAACATATCCTCCCTCACTGAGCTTCATCTCACCACCACAGACGGCTGTTGACAGGAGTCGTGACACGTGATCAGCCACAACATATCCTCCCTCACTGAGCTTCATCTCACCACCACAGACGGCTGTCGGGAGGAGTGGTGACACGTGATCAGCCACAACATATCCTCCCTCACTGAGCTTCATCTCACCACCACAGACGGCTGTTGACAGGAGTCGTGACACGTGATCAGCCACAACATATCCTCCCTCACTGAGCTTCATCTCACCACCACAGACGGCTGTTGACAGGAGTGGTGACACGTGATCAGCCACAACATATCCTCCCTCACTGAGCTTCATCTCACCACCACAGACGGCTGTCGGGAGGAGTCGTGACACGTGATCAGCCACAACATATCCTCCCTCACTGAGCTTCATCTCACCACCACAGACGGCTGTTGACAGGAGTCGTGACACGTGATCAGCCACAACATATCCTCCCTCACTGAGCTTCATCTCACCACCACAGACGGCTGTCGGGAGGAGTCGTGACACGTGATCAGCCACAACATATCCTCCCTCACTGAGCTTCATCTCACCACCACAGACGGCTGTCGACAGGAGTCGTGACACGTGATCACCCACAACATATCCTCCCTCACTGAGCTTCATCTCACCACCACAGACGGCTGTTGACAGGAGTCGTGACACGTGATCAGCCACAACATATCCTCCCTCACTGAGCTTCATCTCACCACCACAGACGGCTGTTGACAGGAGTCGTGACACGTGATCAGCCACAACATATCCTCCCTCACTGAGCTTCATCTCACCACCACAGACGGCTGTCGGGAGGAGTCGTGACACGTGATCAGCCACAACATATCCTCCCTCACTGAGCTTCATCTCACCACCACAGACCGCTGCCGACAGGAGTCGTGACACGTGATCAGCCACAACATATCCTCCCTCACTGAGCTTCATCTCACCACCACAGACGGCTGTCGGGAGGAGTCGTGACACGTGATCAGCCACAACATATCCTCCCTCACTGAGCTTCATCTCACCACCACAGACGGCTGTCGGGAGGAGTGGTGACACGTGATCAGCCACAACATATCCTCCCTCACTGAGCTTCATCTCACCACCACAGACGGCTGTTGACAGGAGTCGTGACACGTGATCAGCCACAACATATCCTCCCTCACTGAGCTTCATCTCACCACCACAGACGGCTGTCGACAGGAGTCGTGACACGTGATCAGCCACAACATATCCTCCCTCACTGAGCTTCATCTCACCACAACAGACGGCTGTTGACAGGAGTCGTGACACGTGATCAGCCACAACATATCCTCCCTCACTGAGCTTCATCTCACCACCACAGACGGCTGTTGACAGGAGTCGTGACACGTGATCAGCCACAACATATCCTCCCTCACTGAGCTTCATCTCACCACCACAGACGGCTGTTGACAGGAGTCGTGACACGTGATCAGCCACAACATATCCTCCCTCACTGAGCTTCATCTCACCACCACAGACGGCTGTCGACAGGAGTCGTGACACGTGATCAGCCACAACATATCCTCCCTCACTGAGCTTCATCTCACCACCACAGACGGCTGTCGGGAGGAGTCGTGACACGTGATCAGCCACAACATATCCTCCCTCACTGAGCTTCATCTCACCACCACAGACGGCTGTTGACAGGAGTCGTGAAACGTGATCAGCCACAACATATCCTCCCTCACTGAGCTTCATCTCACCACCACAGACGGCTGTCGGGAGGAGTCGTGACACGTGATCAGCCACAACATATCGGATGGACTTTCTCCACAGACAGCTGCCGAAATACAAGGCGCCTGGGCTCACGAATCGATGCTGCGTCACATGGAGACAGGAAACTGCAACGGACAGCTCACTGGTTCAAATACTCACTAGTAGTCTAGAGACAGTTCAAATCACACCAGTTGAGCATCTGTTCAGCAGCATCAGTATCTTTATTACTGAAGAGCAGTCTGAAAAACATCAATACCTGCAGAAGAATGACAGAACTGTCGTTGAACAGCTTTATGTCTGATCAAAAGTGGCCAACTGACCTGTGTAGTTGGCGGTGAAGCCCTGCCGTTCGGCGGACCTCTCAGTAACTCTCAGTAGATCACTACCAGGCGGCGTTCCGAGCTACTGACCTGTGTAGTTGGCGGTGAAGCCCTGCCGTTCGGCGGACCTCTCAGTAACTCTCAGTAGATCACTACCAGGCGGCGTTCCGAGCTACTGACCTGTGTAGTTGGCGGTGAAGCCCTGCCAGTCGGCGGACCTCTCAGTAACTCTGTAGGTCACCAACAGGCGGCGTCCCGAGCTACTGACCTGTGAAGTTGGCGGTGAAGCCCTGCCGTTCGACGGACCTCTCAGTAACTCTGTAGGTCACCAGCAGGCGGCGTCCCGAGCTACTGACCTGTGAAGTTGGCGGTGAAGCCCTGCCGTTCGACGGACCTCTCAGTAACTCTGTAGGTCACCAACAGGCGGCGCCCCGACGAGACCACCAGGTCAGGCACCGAGCCCGAGCCACAGAACCGACCTGCGCAGACACACATAGAGAAAGCAGACAAATCAGACAGACATATCAGACAGGCAGGTCAGACAGGCACATCAGACTGGCAGGTCAGACACATGAGACAGGCAGGTCAGCCAGACAGGCAGGTCAGCCAGACAGGCAGGTCAGCCAGACAGGCAGGTCAGCCAGACAGGCAGGTCAGCCAGACAGGCAGGTCAGCCAGACAGACAGGTCAGTCAGACAGGCAGGTCAGTCAGACAGGCAGGTCAGCCAGACAGGCGGGTCAGCCAGACAGGCAGGTCAGCCAGACAGGCAGGTCAGCCAGACAGGCAGGTCAGCCAGACAGGCAGGTCAGCCAGACAGGCAGGTCAGTCAGACAGGCAGGTCAGCCAGACAGGCAGGTCAGTCAGACAGGCAGATCAGCCAGACAGGCAGCTAAGCCAGACAGGCAGGTCAGAGGACACGGAGAGCAGGCAGGTCAGTCAGACAGACAGGCACATCAGACTGGCAGGTCAGACACATGAGACAGGCAGGTCAGCCAGACAGGCAGGTCAGCCAGACAGGCAGGTCGGCCAGACATGCAGGTCAGTCAGACAGGCAGGTCAGCCAGATAAGCAGGTCAGCCAGACAGGCAGGTCAGTCAGACAGGCAGGTCAGCCAGACAGGCAGGTCAGCCAGACAGACAGGTCAGAGGACACATCAGACAGGCGGGTCAGAGGACACATCAGGCAGGCGGGTCAGAGGACACATCAGACAGGCAGGTCAGCCAGACAGGCAGGTCAGCCAGACAGGCAGGTCAGCCAGACAGGCAGGTCAGCCAGACACATCAGACAGGCAGGTCAGCCAGACAGGCAGGTCAGCCAGACACATCAGACAGGCAGGTCAGCCAGACAGGCAGGTCAGCCAGACAGGCAGGTCAGCCAGACAGGCAGGTCAGCCAGACAGGCAGGTCAGTCAGACAGTCAGGTCAGCCAGACAGGCAGGTCAGTCAGACAGGCAGATCAGCCAGACAGGCAGCTAAGCCAGACAGGCAGGTCAGAGGACACGGAGAGCAGGCAGGTCAGTCAGACAGACAGGCACATCAGACTGGCAGGTCAGACACATGAGACAGGCAGGTCAGCCAGACAGGCAGGTCAGCCAGACAGGCAGGTCGGCCAGACATGCAGGTCAGTCAGACAAGCAGGTCAGCCAGATAAGCAGGTCAGCCAGACAGGCAGGTCAGTCAGACAGGCAGGTCAGCCAGACAGGCAGGTCAGCCAGACAGACAGGTCAGAGGACACATCAGACATGCGGGTCAGAGGACACATCAGGCAGGCGGGTCAGAGGACACATCAGACAGGCAGGTCAGCCAGACAGGCAGGTCAGCCAGACAGGCAGGTCAGCCAGACAGGCAGGTCAGCCAGACAGGCAGGTCAGCCAGACACATCAGACAGGCAGGTCAGCCAGGCAGGCAGGTCAGCCAGACAGGCAGGTCAGCCAGACAGGCAGGTCAGCCAGACAGGCAGGTCCGCCAGACAGGCAGGTCAGAGGACACATCAGACAGGCAGGTCAGCCAGACAGGCGGGTCAGCCAGACAGGCAGGTCCGCCAGACAGGCAGATCAGATGACACATCAGACAGGCAGGTCAGCCAGACAGGCGGGTCAGCCAGACAGGCAGGTCAGCCAGACAGGCAGATCAGAGGACACATCAGAGAGGCAGGTCAGCCAGACAGGCAGGTAGTCAGACAGGCAGGTCAGCCAGACAGGCAGGTCAGCCAGACAGGCAGGTCAGTCAGACAGGCAGGTCAGCCAGACAGGCAGGTCAGCGAGACTGGCAGGTCAGCTAAACAGGCAGGTCAGCCAGACAGGCAGGTCAGCCAGACAGACAGGTCAGTCAGACAGGCAGGTCAGCCAGACAGGCAGGTCAGCCAGACAGGCAGGTCAGCCATACAGGCAGGTCAGAGGACACATCAGACAGGCAGGTCAGACAGGCACATCAGACAGGCAGGTCAGCCAGACAGGCAGGTCAGCCAGACAGGCAGGTCAGCCAGACAGGCAGGTCAGCCAGACAGGCAGGTCAGCCAGACAGGCAGGTCAGCCAGACAGGCAGGTCAGCCAGACAGGCAGGTCAGCCAGACAGGCAGGTCAGCCAGACAGGCAGGTCAGCCAGACAGGCAAGTCAGCCAGACAGGCAGGTCAGCCAGACAGGCAGGTCAGCCAGACACATCAGACAGGCAGGTCAGACAGACAGGCAGGTCAGCCAGACAGGCAGGCCAGCCAGACAGGCAGGTCAGCCAGACAGGCAGGTCAGAGGACACATCAGACAGGCAGGTCAGCCAGACTGGCAGGTCAGCCAGACAGGCAGGTCAGCCAGACAGGCAGGTCAGAGGACACATAAGACAGGCAGGTCAGAGGACACGGAGAGCAGGCTGCCATCTCAGCTCAGCCGCCAACAAATGTGGGACGATGCTGTCAAACATAGCTTGTAGCAAAGTCAGCTCCACAATCGGGAAATCAAAGCAATGCCTTACAAGTTACATGCAATGTAATGTACAGTTAAATAAACAAAATGTCAAAACAGCACATATGTATACATTTATCCTCAACATACAAAAACAGCACAAGAACAGGCGATTGATTACGTAACGAGCTGAAAGGCCTAAGACCATATGCGTGCCCAATCCATGTCTGTGGCGTCTCGTGTCCTTTCAGTCGTCAGTAGGACACCTGAGGTCATTACAGGCGTTACCGACTCTGTCGGACAGGTGTTACCGACTCTGATTCAACCGGAGCGGAACAGCGGCGCGATAGAAGGACGCTGCCGTTTGCAGCCAGGCAACCAGTGAATCAAATGCGGGCAATAATGAAGATATTTAACCCTCGCCGGGTTAGGGCAAAATCACTACGTGTTCGGGTAGGTATGGGGGTTGATACGACCCCCCCCCCCCGCTTAGAGTTTCGCCCCTAATTGAGCTAAAGCTTCGATTCAAAGACAAGCGTGTTGCTTGCGCCGAGAGGAAGCCGCTGATATCCGATTTTAAGGTATTGGGTCATTATGTGACCTCTGAGGTCATGTCAATGACCCAAATGTCATCCAAATTGAAAATGCGTATAAATGGAATTTTCTCGAGCTAGAATCATGAATGAGCATATCATAATGCTTAAAAATGGATGACAAATTCGCAATCAGCGTCACAAAATGTCCTAAAAACTGCCAAATTCCGAAAAGGTCATTTCAGGTCATCTGAGGTCAGTGACCTCGGTTGACCTGTGGAAGAACATGACCCCAGTGGAACGTATAATTATGTAAAATGGATCCCAAATTTGAAATCAGCAACACAAAATATCCTAGAAACCGCCAGAAGCCCACAAAAGTCATCGAAGGTCATCGGAGGTCACCTCAGTTGGCCTCTGGAAAGGTCAATCGAGGTCACAATCTTAGTGGGAACCACAACTGTCACCTGTAAACACCTGTGCATATTTTCCTGAACAACAAACACTCGAAAACTGCAGAAGTTACAAGCATCGATACTGCGGGACGCCAGTTGCGCCTGACATGACCTTGAGAAACAGGTCATAGGTCACGGGTCATGTGGGTTAGAAATTCAAAATTTTCCGAGTATGAGGGAATTTGTCAAAAGTAGGGTACTGAAAATTGAATCGAAAACGGTTGGAAACTACGTGAGTTATTCCAGAAAAACCGAGGGGGTTGGCATCCACCCCCTACCCGGGCGAGGGTTAAGTCATCGAACTCGCAAATTGTAATCACCTTGTGCTACCGGATGAGGATACAATGCAAGGGATGTCAAGTGAGCAAATTATTATTTTCTGTAGTCTACGATTGCCATCCATGTCTGAAATGCGATTCGTAGTGTGTAAAATATAGCGAGAACAGCAGTACATCGTGCCTGATATAGGTGATATAGGTGCCCACAGCGAACCTAAACAGGGTTGAAATGATGACCTTCAAGGCGGAGAGGAAGAGAAAAGGAGAGTGAGGAAGGGCGATAGAGTAAGAAAAGATTCGGCGAGAAAATGAGGGACTAACAAAATGGCGAAGTAAGACAGCCAGCAAAACACGATAAAGACGAGATCAGCGGGGTCAGCAGCGAGAAAGATGACAAGAACACGACGAGATCTGAGACATATAAGACCGTGATTCTCAAATAGGGGAGCATTATCCCTGGGTTAATGGAGCCTTCAGGCGGGGTTAATGGAGCCTTCTGGCGGGGGTAATGGAGCCTTCGGGCGGGGTTAATGGAACCTTCGGGCGGGGTTAATGGAGCCTTCGGGCGGGGTTAATGGAGCCTTCGGGCGGAGTTAATTGAGCATTCGGTCGGGGTTAATGTAGCCTTCGGGCGGGGTTAATGGAGCCTTCAGGCGGGGTTAATAGAGCCTTCGGGTGGGGTTAATGGAGCCTTCGGGCGGGGTTAATGGAGCCTTCGGTTGGGGTTAATGGAGCCTTCAGGCGGGGTTAATGGAGCCTTCGGGCGGGGTTAATGGAGCCTTCGGACGGGGTTAATGGAGCCTTCAGGCTGGGTTAATGGAGCCTTCGGGCGGGGTTAATGGAGCCTTCAGGCGGGGTTAATGGAGCCTTCGGGCGGTAATGGAGCCTTCGGGCGGGGGTAATGGAGCCTTCGGGCGGGGTTAATGGAGCCTTCGGGCGGGGGTAATGGAGCCTTCGGGCGGGGTTAATGGAACCTTCGGGCGGAGTTAATGGAGCCTTCGGGCGGGGTTAATGGAGCCTTCGGGCGGAGTTAATGAAGCTTTCGGGCGGGGTTAATGGAGCCTTCGGGCGGGGTTAATTGAGCATTCGGTCGGGGTTAATGTAGCCTTCGGGCGGGGTTAATGGAGCCTTCAGGCGGGGTTAATGGAGCCTTCGGGTGGGGTTAATGGAGCCTTCGGGCGGGGTTAATGGAGCCTTCGGTCGGGGTTAATGGAGCCTTCGGACGGGGTTAATGGAGCCTTCAGGCGGGGTTAATGGAGCTTTCGGGCGGGGTTAATGGAGCCTTCGGACGGGGTTAATGGAGCCTTCAGGCTGGGTTAATGGAGCCTTCGGGCGGGGTTAATGGAGCCTTCGGGTGGGGTTAATGGAGCCTTCGGGCGGGGTTAATGGAGCCTTCGGGCGGGGTTAATGGAGCCTTCGGGCGGGGTTAATGGAGCCTTCGGGCGGGGTTAATGGAGCCTTCGTGCGGGGTTAATGGAGCCTTCGGGCGGGGTTAATGGAGCCTTCGGGCGGGGTTAATGGAGCCTTCGGGCGGGGGTAATGGCTACTGAGTAACTAAGTGAGAGGATGGCGTACACTGCACAATGCGTATACATTATACATCTGACATTGATCCCAGTTTCTGTTTCATTCTCACCCCATCACCGCAAACCATGCCAAATGATGCTCAGCTTTGTGATACGGTATGCGTGCTAAACGTTGGAAACAGGGGCGCAGACAGACCTTCGTCAAGTGTGAGGGCGGGGGCACAGCATCCCGAAGGCCCCTCGGTGACCCCCCCCAAACAAAAAAATGGCGCGAAATGGTATATCCTCGGATTTAGGCCACTATATTTTGCCGGGCCCCTAAATAGTCGCAAAAAAACGTCGGACAGGCCCATGCCGAACAGAACGTATGCGTAGATTGACTGATAAGTTCGTAGTCTGATACAAAATAATGTGCGGCAACTGATCCCTGTTGGCACCAAGATGATAACTCTAGCACGCGTACCGACGTGGGGGCGGATATCCGCCCCCTGAGGTTTTGGTAAATATTGGAGAACATAGGCACGCAGCACCGCCACACGTGGTATAATTCTTTGGGGAACAACCACCCACATTGTGTGCCATTTTTTATCTCGAGTCATCTCAGGTCAGGTCAACAGGTCACGTTAACCTGCGCCGTGCCGGGGGTTAGACACCTCCTCAGGTTTTTCGAGGATAGCGAAAAAATGGCGGGGCGCAGCGCCGCCATTTTTGGCACAGCTGCTCGGGAATCCATTGCCCACACTATGTAAACAAAAATACCTCGTGTCATCTCAGGTCAGGTCACCAGCCAGGTCACGTGACCCCACCTCCAAAACACTTGTGGTCGTACCACAGTCACAGTTTTTGGATGATCAGTTTTACACTTACAGGATTTCATAAGGTCATATACATCTACAATTCGTTTATCTTGGATTTCTATATCAGCGACCTAAGGTCGGGTCAATTTCGTGACCTCTCCATTATAAGTCAATGGGGAAATATTAAAATGCTTCCTATTCCAAGGATACGCAAGATACCAGTCTAATTCGTTCTGAATCATGTTATTATAGGCCATTCTTGATGACCTAGGTGCCATTTTTGTTCAGTGAGCCCTACAGGGTCAGCCGAGATCATCCGAGTTCACCAACTGTTGTATGTCAATACCTCTCGACATAATGGCGATAAAGAAGTGAAACCGACACCAATGTGTTTGTCTCGTCGAGGTACGTCTTCCTATATGCAACATGACCTACTTCGGTCACCATTTGACCTTGACCTGAGTTCAAATTTTGAAGTTGACCTAACCTGGTCAACACTAATATGAGTCTAAGCACCTTGACGAGACAAATACGACGCCATCCAAATTATTGCTTTATCGTTATTAGGCAAAAATCCATTAGTGAAAACACTGTTTTGTTAAAAAATAGCCTTTGTTTACATTTGATGAGTTCTGGAGCCTAAACTGTTGTCCTGAGCTAAAATCTGAGGACACCTTGTCGATTGCATGTTTCAATAGCTTTCCATTGCTCTTTCCGTTTGTTCCTAGCTATCATACTTCCTGTGATATCTGGAGCGAGGGTTTCTGGAGCGAAGTCCTAAAACTGGAAAATTTGACCTTTGATGACATCTGGTGACCTTAATATTGGCTTTAGGAAAACATATCTAAGTACTTTCGAATGTGCTTGTCGGGAGATTTCGAACGCCCTTTTCCGCGTCTTTCTAGCCCTGTTAGTTTTCGAGTTAGGGGGGGTCTACCCCCGGCACGGCGAAGGTGGCACCGAGCACCGGCACGGCGCGGGTTAAGTGATCCCACCTCCAATCAAGTTTTTGAAAGTTTGTGGTCGTGCTAAAGTGATCGACCGAGCGGTTTGAAACTCACAGGATTCAATTAGGCCATAAATACCTACAATTATTATATCTTGAATTTGTAATATCGGTGACCTAAGGTCAGTTCGATTTTGTGAACTTCCATTATAAGTAAATGAAGAAAATGAAAATACGTAGAAATCCACAGGACACGCTTAAATTTGACCAGTTTTCACCAGATACCTACACCATTCTTGTGCCAAATGCAAAGGCCCAAGTCATATTTTTGTTATGTGAGTTGTGACCTCTACGAGGTCAACTCAGGTGACCCCTAGAGGTCACGTGTGTTTTTTCTTAATAACTCTTTGCAAAATGAAGGCAGAGCAATGGACTTATCAACACTGTGTTTCGCTCGTCGAGACACGTTGATTGATGTAAAATTTGAACTTGATCTGACCTTGGCCTGAGCACAGGACAGGTCAATTTTCGAATATGACCTAACTAGGTCATGATCATCCGATATACCATTCGATGCGTCTCGACAGAGAAACACAATGGTGACAACTGTAGGTATCACTTTATCATGCGTATCTCAAAAGTTATTCCCTAAAAACAATTACGCGATTTTGGGAATGTTTCAACGTTCGATGGCCTCCCCTGAGCAACTATTAACCCGAGCTCTTTTTTCTAGCTCTCTTTTTGCTCTCTAGATATAGACGGGTTTTGGTAAGGACACCCATATATGGTCTACATTTTACCTTTGTTGACCTCTGGTGACCTCAATGACCTAAATGACCTGACCTAAAATAATGACTTAGTACTTTCATTACACTTTTTTCGAGCTATCTAACTTGTTTATGTTTGTTGCTATACGTTGCATGACTTTTGAAATCTTATAGGGGCGGGTACCCCCCCCCCCCGTCGGTTCGAATTTGGTGCGGACCCCGTCGGTGCGTGGGTTAACAATTTTAGATGCACGCACAAGGCACCTTGAAGGTCCCAGCAGCAACACAATCAATAAGAGGCAACGCGGAACGTCTGACCCTCAAACATTTTACGTTGTCCCGATTGCTCACGTTTGTGACATATTACATTGGAAACACAAATTCGAGGTAATTCACAGTCACTAATGTGTAGACTATGGAGTGTGGAGGCATTTTACGCGAGGCATTCCGTCATAAGTTTGGAAAGACAACTTCAGAAAATAACAACGTATAAGAGTGCAGTTAAAAATGTTGAGAGCTCACGGAATTTTCAAGTAGCTTGTCTTAGTTTATGGCCATCGGCAGATCCAGCAGCGGGGGGGGGGGGGGGGGGGGGGCAAAGATGACATGCCCCAGTCGAACACGCTGGGGGGGGGGGGGCAGATTCTGACCCTCGTTATCTTCCGACCCAATAACCGCAATGAGCCGCGCAAGGCGATTATCGAAAGCTCTCAATGAGCCGCATCTAACGCTTACGAGACATTTCCAAAATAAGGTCACATCCCAGGTCACGGCCAGGTCAAAAATCAAAATTGAGTTATTTGAGTTTGTGTGGTAATACATTCCCTCCAAAGTCTTAGATTGAGACTATTATCTCACAAAGTACTCTCAAAGGTATAATGCATATCCCGCATTAAGAAAAAGTGAAATTGTAAGCAAAGGTCAAGGTCAAGTTCAGGTCAGAAAAGGTCACTGTTGGCAAAAGGTCTACGAAAGGCATGCGACACATGTTTTATGGGTTATTTTACACGTATAATTTGATAGTAGCAGCATTTTCATAACCTGACACCATATAAGGTCAAGGTCAGGTCACATAAGGTCAACATTTGAAATCGATTAATCTAAATAAAAGGTATGTTTCTAGACCAGTTTTGTCTCATAAAAACAGCGGTGGCATGTATTTGTCTGTATCCGGTCAATACAAGCAAAAAAAAAACTTAAACAAATTCGTCATGAGTCACCACGGAAACAGGTGAAGTATAAGCTTAGGGAGCCAGAAGTCAGTCAAAAATAAATATATTAATTTTAAATTTGGTTTGGGTATCGTCCATCCCAGGTCGGTCACATCCCAGGTCACGGCCAGGTCAAAAATCAAAATTGAGGTATTTGAGTTTTGAGGCCATACTTTCCCTCCAAAGTCTTAGATTGCGACTATTATCGCACAAAGTATTCTCAAAGGTATAATGCATCTCCGGCATTAATACAAAGTGGTTCACTCACATCTATTCCGTTTTTCATATCTTCAAAAAAAAATGTGAAAAGTGTTCTGAAAAAATTATTATTTGTATTTTGAGGGATCAAAAACCAAAAATTACGAAAATCCGAGATAATCATTTTGAAGACAATTACATTTTCTTTCTTTTGACGTCTTTCATTTACAATTTGCTTCAAAACTCGATTTTCTATGATTTGTCAAACATTTATCGTTTTTCGACCAAAAATGGCGTGACATGACGTCATTAAAACGTCATTAGCTCCCAAAGTGCTACATCAATTTCATTGCAATTTTGTGAAAAGACGTCGAATTAATACAGCATAAGGTACGGTAAGATTTCCGTCGATACCTATCAGAGGGGTTGGCCTAAGGGACCGAGGCCTTCTGCCATTGGGCCGAGGGCCCTCCGGGCCCCTCGACCCAATGGGGAGAGGGGCACGTGCCCCCTGTGCACCCCCCCTCCCCCTGGCTGCGCCCCTGGTTGGAAACCACTGCTTTAGGCTAAGTGCGACAGCACACATGTCTACTTATATTCCTATCCCTAGATGGCACTATAGTAAACGCCTGAAGTTATACTGTACCGCATAACTTAAAGACGATCGGTGGTTGGTCTTTAGGACGAACCAACATCGAAGGTTATTCGCGAAGCTTACAGCTGATAACTGAGGTCTGCGTACGCAATGGGGGGGGGGGGGGGGGTAACTAGTCATTCTGGTCATCATCAGGGTAACCATGCCCTAGACGCTGAAAACCACAGGTGTAAGTGCATAAACAGATCAAGCACGGAACATGACCTCCAAAGGAGCAGAACAAAGGAAGAGTTCGTGACTGAGAGAGCGGAGATGGAGAAATAGCGTGGGAGGAGGGGAGGGGGAGGCGAGAGGACGACTGGGTGTCGGAGCGCGCGCGGCCCGCCGCCTCCGCCCGGCACACTTGCGCCGACCGGTGCCGGCTGTTCTTCCTCTAATGAGCTGGCAATCAGCTCCGGAGCAAATAAAACAGGTAGCCGGGCAGGTCAGCCATCTGTCTAGGACTGGGGCGCCGGCTGCCGACACTTCAGCGCGCAGACGGGGTCGTGCTGTGTTATCGGTGAGATAGCAGAGTCTTGAGTGTCCTCTAATGGATTGATCCTCTGTAGTGGATTGATCCTCTGTAGTGGATTGATCCGTCAGCAGCGAGAGTGCAGATGTAAGAGTACAGCTCGCTAAAGCGAGGTAGTGATGTGGGACAAAGTGAGGTAGTGATGTGAGACAAAGTGAGGTAGTGATGTGGGATAAAGTGAGGTAATTATGTGGGACAAAGTGAGGTAATGATGTGGGACAAAGTGAGATAGTGATGTGGGACAAAGTGAGGTAGTGATGTGGGGAAAAGTGAGGTAATGATGTGGGACAAAGTGAGGTAGTGATGTGGGACAAGGTGAGGTAATAATGTGGAACAAAGTGAGGTAGTGATGTGAGACAAAGTGAGGTAATGATGTGGGATAAAGTGAGATAGTGATGTGGGACAAAGTGAGGTAGTGATGTGGGACAAAGTGAGGTAGTGATGTGGGACAAAGTGAGGTAGTGGTGTGGTACAAAGTGAGGTAATGATGTGGAACAAAGTGAGGTAGTGATGTGGGGAAAATTGAGGTAGTGATGTGGGACGAAGTGAGGTAGCGATGTGATACAAAGCGAGGTAGTGATGTGGGTCAAAGTGAGGTAGTGATGTGGAACAAAGTTAGGTAATGATGTGAGACAAAGTGAGGTGATCTGTTAGCAGTGATATAGGGAGCGTCGACTCCATGTCATAGTGAGCTGCTGACATTCGTGACAGTGTGAGATACCAAGATTCATGGCATTGTGAGTCCCTGATGTATAAGGCACTCTTTACAGACAGTGAAGATGATCCATGTGTATGTGTGTCTGTGTACATGTTTCAGTTAGCCGGCGGCGTCTGAGACCACCCACACCTCCGCGTCCCTCTGCTCCACCGACCATCATGGGTCAATCGGTGTCTCTGGACGACTTCGACTGGCAGCTGGATAGTGAGGAACCGCACGCCGTCAGACGCAAGGAGATCCTCAGTGAGTAGTGTGTCAGACGCAAGGAGATCCTCAGTGAGTAGTGTCAGACGCAAGGAGATCCTCAGTGAGTAGTGTGTCAGACGCAAGGAGATCCTCAGTGAGTAGTGCGTCAGACGCAAGGAAATCCTCAGTGAGTAGTGTGTCAGACGCAAGGAGATCTTCAGTGAGTAGTGAGTGTCAGACGCAAGGAGATCCTCAGTGAGTAGTGTGTCAGACGCAAGGAGATCTTCAGTGAGTAGTGAGTCAGACGCAAGGAGATCCTCAGTGAGTAGTGGGTCAGACGCAAGGAGATCCTCAGTGAGTAGTGTGTCAGACGCAAGGAGATCCTCAGTGAGTAGTGTGTCAGACGCAAGGAGATCTTCAGTGAGTAGTGAGTCAGACGCAAGGAGATCCTCAGTGAGTAGTGTGTCAGACGCAAGGAGATCCTCGGTGAGTAGTGTGTCAGACGCAAGGAGATCCTCAGTGAGTAGTGTGTCAGACGCAAGGAGATCCTCGGTGAGTAGTGTGTCAGACGCAAGGAGATCCTCAGTGAGTAGTGTGTCAGACGCAAGGAGATCCTCAGTGAGTAGTGCGTCAGACGCAAGGAAATCCTCAGTGAGTAGTGTGTCAGACGCAAGGAGATCCTCAGTGAGTAGTGCGTCAGACGCAAGGAAATCCTCAGTGAGTAGTGTGTCAGACGCAAGGAGATCTTCAGTGAGTAGTGAGTCAGACGCAAGGAGATCATCAGTGAGTAGTGTGTCAGACGCAAGGAGATCCTCAGTGAGTAGTGTGTCAGACGCAAGGAGATCCTCAGTGAGTAGTGCGTCAGACGCAAGGAAATCTTCAGTGAGTAGTGTGTCAGACGCAAGGAGATCCTCAGTGAGTAGTGTGTCAGACGCAAGGAGATCCTCAGTGAGTAGTGAGTCAGACGCAAGGAGATCCTCAGTGAGTAGTGTCAGACGCAAGGAGATCCTCAGTGAGTAGTGTGTCAGACGCAAGGAGATCATCAGTGAGTAGTGTGTCAGACGCAAGGAGATCCTCAGTGAGTAGTGAGTCAGACGCAAGGAGATCCTCAGTGAGTAGTGTGTCAGACGCAAGGAGATCCTCAGTGAGTAGTGCGTCAGACGCAAGGAGATCCTCGGTGAGTAGTGTGTCAGACGCAAGGAGATCCTCAGTGAGTAGTGCGTCAGGCGCAAGGAGATCCTCAGTGAGTAGTGTCAGACGCAAGGAGATCCTCAGTGAGTAGTGTGTCAGACGCAAGGAGATCCTCAGTGAGTAGTGCGTCAGACGCAAGGAAATCCTCAGTGAGTAGTGAGTCAGACGCAAGGAGATCCTCAGTGAGTAGTGCGTCAGACGCAAGGAAATCCTCAGTGAGTAGTGTGTCAGACGCAAGGAGATCTTCAGTGAGTAGTGAGTCAGACGCAAGGAGATCTTCAGTGAGTAGTGTGTCAGACGCAAGGAGATCTTCAGTGAGTAGTGAGTCAGACGCAAGGAGATCCTCAGTGAGTAGTGTGTCAGACGCAAGGAAATCCTCAGTGAGTAGTGTGTCAGACGCAAGGAGATCTTCAGTGAGTAGTGTGTCAGACGCAAGGAGATCTACAGTGAGTAGTGGGTCAGACGCAAGGAGATCCTCAGTGAGTAGTGTGTCAGACGCAAGGAGATCTTCAGTGAGTAGTGTGTCAGACGCAAGGAGATCCTCAGTGAGTAGTGTGTCAGACGCAAGGAGATCTTCAGTGAGTAGTGTGTCAGACGCAAGGAGATCCTCAGTGAGTAGTGCGTCAGACGCAAGGAAATCCTCAGTGAGTAGTGTGTCAGACGCAAGGAAATCCTCAGTGAGTAGTGTGTCAGACGCAAGGAGATCCTCAGTGAGTAGTGCGTCAGACGCAAGGAGATCCTCAGTGAGTAGTGTGTCAGACGCAAGGAAATCCTTAGTGAGTAGTGTGTCAGACGCAAGGAAATCCTCAGTGAGTAGTGTGTCAGACGCAAGGAGATCTTCAGTGAGTAGTGTGTCAGACGCAAGGAGATCCTCAGTGAGTAGTGCGTCAGACGCAAGGAGATCCTCAGTGAGTAGTGTGTCAGACGCAAGGAGATCTTCAGTGAGTAGTGAGTCAGACGCAAGGAGATCCTCAGTGAGTAGTGTGTCAGACGCAAGGAGATCTTCAGTGAGTAGTGAGTCAGACGCAAGGAGATCTTCAGTGAGTAGTGAGTGTCAGACGCAAGGAGATCCTCAGTGAGTAGTGTGTCAGACGCAAGGAGATCCTCGGTGAGTAGTGTGTCAGACGCAAGGAGATCCTCAGTGAGTAGTGTGTCAGACGCAAGGAAATCCTCAGTGAGTAGTGTGTCAGACGCAAGGAGATCCTCAGTGAGTAGTGTGTCAGACGCAAGGAAATCCTCAGTGAGTAGTGTGTCAGACGCAAGGAGATCCTCAGTGAGTAGTGAGTCAGACGCAAGGAGATCCTCAGTGAGTAGTGAGTGCGTGTGAAACATAGACGGAAGAACACACATAAATGTAATATATTTGGATGGGTATGATACACATATTGTAGGAATAAAGTTATACAAAATTACAGTGCATTATTACGAGCGGAGCGTCGCTCGTCCTTCCGTGGTGTATGGGAAAAATCTGATTATGAGCGGCCCGGCCCGGCCCGGCCCGTGGCGACGCTTTTGAGAAGCTCATATCTCTGCAACCGCACGTCCGATTGACTAGCGGATTTCTTTGCTGAGCAGCGCCATCTAACCTACCCTGTTTGAGACCAGTGCCGACTCATGAGGGTGGACTAACACTGCGCGTGGCGCGTGCCGCGTGAGGGTATTTAAAAGTATTTTCTCGCAATAACTCCGCAACGGCTGTGCAGATTATGTGCAAATTTTGTGTGTGGTTAGGGATTCCTCAGCCGCCACATTCACACAACTCAGGGGTGGGGTGACTACACGTGCGCACGTGCACATCCCTATTCTGTATCTCTGCAACGGCTGAGCCGATTGTGTTCAAATTTGATGTGTGGTTAGGGACCTCTCAGCGGCCTCTTTCCCACAAGTCAGGGATGGCATGCCTCTGCACGTGCGCACGTGTACACCCCTATTCTGTATCTCAGGAACGGCTGAGCCGATTGTGTTCAAATTTGGCGTGTGGTTAGGGACCTTTCAGCCCCCACTTTCCTACAAGTCAAAGGTGGGTGACTCTGCACATGCGCACGTGCGCACCTTTTATGTATGTCAGAAACTACTTGCCCAATCGAGTTGAAATTGCCCATACATTTCCTTCGCGCTCGCTCGTTCATCGCCAACTACGGCGCCTTACTGGTTTTTATTAACACAAATGAGAACAAAATGTAACGCAACTGTCACGCATCTCTAACATCTGTCACGCATTTCTAAGTAAAGGTGACTTCACCACTTCAAAACGGTCGATCATAAATCATTGACTAATCGATCGATGATAAACTGTTACAATGTCATTGATTCACAATGATTGACACTGGGGATCACGATTGTTCGCAAGGCCAGGGCCCTATAACAACATTGCTCGCCCGTCGATAATCCCGTGCAATTCTGCAGAGGCATCCTCCGTTTCGACCTTCCCGCCTCCCATTTCCGCAGAGAAACACCCCGAGATCAAGTCTCTGATGTCGAAGACGGACTACAACACGGTCGTGATGACGTACGTGTGCGTCATCGCCCAGCTGGTGACGGCATACATGATGAAGGACGCCAGCTGGATCTACGTCATCCTGGTGGCCTACACGTTCGGCGGTTGCATGACCCATCTGCTCTGGTCCAGTGAGAACTCTCTCATTTGTACTATTGCTGTCGTATAACATGCTATCTGCTATATCTACGGGTATATGATGCAATAGATGCTACTTATATAACTTGCAATCATAACCTAAGCAAACGCATTTGTAATACAAAACTTATGGGGTATTATCATTGGCTAAGTTTAATGAATGAGTGCTTCCTCAAAAATTGAAATGTGTAAATTTTCGGAAAACTGCATTAATTTTATGTGGCTATGACCCTGATTTCCCCCTGGGTCAGCCAATGTGCTCCAGTGACATTCTGAGCTGTGTCATCCCCCCTGAGTCCCCCCCAGTGACGCCCTACCCTCCCGTGCCGTCAGTTGTCCACGAGGCCTCTCATAGGACACTTGAGTTCCCTCCAGTGACGCCCTACCCTCCCGTGCCGTCAGTTGTGCACGAGGCCTCTCATAGGACACTTGAGTTCCCTCCAGTGACGCCCTACCCTCCCGTGCCGTCAGTTGTGCACGAGGCCTCTCATAGGGCGCTGTTCGGCCCCTGAGTTCCCCCCAGTGACGCCCTACCCTCCGGTGCCGCCAGTTGTGCACGAGGCCTCTCATAGGGCGCTATTCGGTCGCAGCAGGCCGCTGGCCAACACACTGACCGCCATGGTGGCCAACACTCCTATCGGCTTCCCGATGGCAGTCACCTTCAAACGCTACCACATGCTACACCACCGGGTAGGTGGAGCACACCACCTTCCGCCACGTTATGTTGGATCGCATTGCGATATATATTGTATCATGTTACTAAATCGCATTATTTTATGGTACGTCACGCTTCCATGTATTGTTTATATTACATTGTATCATGTTATTGTGTCTTGTTTACATTATGTTATCATTAATTATCACATTAATTTGTCAAACCTTCACCTAAACCTGGGTCGCAAAACGTTCAAACACTCCTACTAAGTCAGAAGTGCCGCCACAACCATAGCGCCAATGTATAGGCCACTGACTGATATTCATCATTCGCTATTTCGCACAATAATTGGCGCTATCGAAACCTTCATGGTATAGACAGACATTTTGCCGATATCTCACCTGATATGTGGAATCATTCGCGACCCCAAGGGCCTTCGATAATCTAAATTCAAGGGCTTTCGAATGTCGCTTGAAATATGAAAATATTTCAAAGCGATCCGAATATACGATGGGACAGAAAAATAAAAACATTAAAAAAGTAATATCATAGGAAATACACCATTGTTGTTTAATATTTACAATAGTTAAACGTTGCTCTAACCCCTCCCCCTGCCCACTACAGTACCAGGGTGACGGCCGGTATGACGTGGACCTGCCGACCTACTTCGAGGCGAAGCTGTTCTCCACGACGCTCGGCAAGATCGCCTTCTGCATCCTCCAGCCGGTCTGCTACTACGTCCGCCCGCTGTTCATGCTGCCCATGGTGCCCACGCTGCTGGAGGTCGTCAACGTCGTCCAGATCCTGGCCGTCAACTACGCCGTGGCCCACTACTGGGGTACGGTCCGATACAGGCGTGGTCAGGGACGGGGTAACGTTCCCCTAATCCCCGGCTCGTGGTCCGATACAGACGTGGTCAGGGACGGGAGGCGGGGTAACGCTCCCCTAATCCCCGGCTCGTGGATCGATGCAGGCGCGGTCAGGGGAGCGGGGTAACGTTCCCCTAATCCCTGGCTCGTGGTCCGATACAGGCGTGGTCAGAGACGGGGTAACGTTCCCCTAATCCCCGGCTCGTGGTCCGATACAGGCGTGGTCAGGGACGGGGGCGGGGTAACGTGCCCCTAATCCCCGGCTGGTGGCCATCTGGGGTCGATACAGATCCCAGGTGATTTTAGGGTCGGACAATGGAGTAGAGTGACAAGGTTCGCAGGTTCGCCTTCAAAACAAATCTACATATTGTTGGGTAAACAGGCTCCCCTCTTCCTAAATGTTTGTTTTTCTCGTGTAGTTAACGTCTCCCAGACAGACGACACCCACAACCTAAAACTCTTGCCAACGACAATGCGTCGGGAGTTATAAGTCGAACACGTACAAACTACTTAGCAAAACCTCGATAAGGATCATTGACCTTTTTGATTTATGGCGGTCAAATCAAGACAGCGCAAAAGGAAAACTTCAAACAACTATCATGAACACAGCAAGTGAAATATAAATTGTAAATACAAGTGAAATTTAAAGGGAGATAATCACCTTTTGATTCTGTTAGCAACAATTTATTTGGCTACCGTTATGGTATGAAAATGTTGTTATCTAAATTTAAGAATTAAATACAATTATTCCCTAATTCAAAGTTGGAATTTGGGAAAATTAATGATCGGTATTCTCTCTCCACTATTGGAAAGCGCAACATCTGGCGCTTTTGCATACATCTGTTCAACGTTGTTGCATGGGCACTTGTAAACCAATCGTCGACACTAAATAGGTCGCTGTAGTTTAGTTTGGCACCGGCCGTCTGGTGCCAAGCTAAACTGCCGATGTCAATGCACTTGTTTTCAAATAATTGTTGATTGTTCATACACTTGTTGGCACATTCTCACAAGATAGTGCAGGGAACATATTACATACTTTCATGATAAATAACAATGCGTAGGAAGGCTAATTTACTGAATTCGTTACCGAGTACTTGCTGAGTACTGACCGATATAAGCGTGGATCGCTTATCGGTAGCAAACTGTTAATATATTTCGGTAGGAATGTTTATATGCAAAATATGATGAATTTACATCATATTTTGGTCTCGTCTATCGATTTCAGGTGCTAACTCCATTTTTGTGGAAAAGGGTGATTATCTCCCTTTAAAACGAAAGAGCTCTACCGGTCGTTACAAAGTGTTCGCTGAGAACTCGTTGAGAGAACTCATCGCATCCCAGAGAACTGTTCTGAGGGTCAACTGCTTGTTCCTGACCGGCGGCCCCTACCCCCCCCCCCCCCACCCCCCAGGTGCCAAGGCGTTCTTCTACCTGATGGGCGGCTCTCTGCTGACGCTCGGGTTCCACCCGCTGGGCGCCCACTTCATCGCCGACCACTACCTCTATGAGAAGGGCAGTGAGACCTACTCCTACTACGGCTGGCTGAACATGTTCGTCTTCAACGGCGGGTACGTAGGGCATTCTACTACGGTGCTGGTAGGTTTTACGCGGCTGGCCCGACATGTTGGTATTTATCCGCGGGTATGTAGGGCATTTCACTGCGTTCATGGTAGGTTTTACTCCAGCTGGCTCATATCAGTCTTCAACAATCGGTATGCAGGGCATTCTACTACGCTTGTTGAAAGAGTATACTGTAGTTACAAGTAACAACTCCCAAGAAGACTTCAGGTCAACTGGATGACGATGAACAACATTGTTATGCATTGTTATGGTACAATTTGTTGCAAAACTGAACCAGATGGCACAGTGCTACACGATAAGAAATGAAGCCCTTTTAATTGTTCGTCGATTAATGTGTGTCACTTCGGTGTAGCTCTGTTTGTTTTGGGAGGCCAGGTTCAAAATGCCGTCACCATTGTCGCGCGATTGGAATAATCCTAAGGGCATGTAGACAGCGACAGCGACATCTATATATATTTAGTTCAAGTTATGCCGGTAGGGGCGCTAGTGTGCCAGGTATGCGTTGCATCGCTTGGCCAAATCAACGCTGTTTTGACCCGAACTGCAGCAATAGTAAAAATAGATAGCTTAGTGTTGTAATGATAAAATAAGAGATCCTTCAATATTCTATCGAATGGCATGTATCACTTACCAATAGCTTACTAGGTTTGGTGGGGCGCGTTGTTGAGTAGGTGCATCGCCACGGCTCGGAAAATGAAGTCACCATCTCCCTTTTAAGAAAGTGAAATATAAAAGTAGGGGTAGTGTTTGTTTATTGGGGTTTTTGGGCGCGCCGAAAAGAAGGGTTAGTGAATTAAACCCTCCCTTTACCCTGTATCCGGCAGGTACCACAACGAGCACCATGACTTTCCCTCGGTACCCGGCGCCTTTCTGCCGGAGGTGAAGAAGCTCGCGCCGGAGTTCTACACCAACTTCATCCACGAGAGCTGGTGGACCTCCATGATCAAGTTCATCAAGGTCAGGAGTCAGGAGTCAGGAGTCAGGAGTCAGGAGTCAGGAGTCAGGAGTCAGGAGTCAGGAGTCAGGAATCAGGAGTCAGGAGTCAGGAGTCAGGAGTCAGGAATCAGGAGTCAGGAGTCGATGGCTGGTATTCAGTTTTGTGCTGGCTTTTGACATGGGACAGAATCTGAGCCTAATCCCACGTCAGCGACGCACGGGTTCAGCAGGTGAAGGGGAGTGACAAAACGTTACCAATGGAACGTTCCTTTGCAGTCTCAGCTAAGAATGCCAGGTCCCTGACAGCAACTCCTATACAAGATATAAAGATAACTGACAAATCGTGTGTTTCGTGGACCTCTGTTAGTGCATCGAAGATAAGTAGAAATGGCTTCAGATGGTAGCAGCAATCATTGCAGCAATTACTGCGGCAATCACTGTGAATGGTACACAACTTATTCTGCAATGTAATTCATCATCACTAAGGTGGCGTTCTGTTTGCGTTTCATCACCATTGACACCATGCCATTGTGAATTGCAGGACAAGGACATGGGCATGTACTCGAGACGTGTCCGAGAGATCCCCAGCGCCCTGAAAGCCAACACCAAGGACTCGTAGGCGGCGAGGGCTGGCGGCACATGCATCGCACAGCTGCCGCCGCAGCAGAATAGCGGAATATAAATCCTATGTGAAGAGGATGGCGCGCCAGCAGTGCTTGATATGTAATACTGGACACAACTGAACTGATGGAATCAAGTTGGAGCAAAGAAGGCATCTTTTTAAAGAGAAAACAAAAGTGTCACCGATAACTATGGGAACATAACGTATTTGAAAATAATAAATATAATCGCACATAATTTTACTTTCATGCAAAGATGGTGCAATTTTCCGATATCCACAACCAGACACTAGTTTAGCTTATTTTCGTCTCTTAATAGCTGGGGCATTCCAGGACAGATCGAACAAAAAAATATCGAAATAACACCCTATATCTCAGATTTCGATCAAACTATGTCTTGGGGGGTTATCTGGGCCGTAAATTCACGTTGGAAATTTGCTGCCTCGTCCTTTGAACAGTTTTCGAGTTACAGCCTCGGGCATCTTTGCAATGTCTTGCAAAACTCTAATTTTCAGCGGGCAATATCTCCCATCTCAATCATGCGAGTCATACAAACATATATATCATCAGAATCACCATGAACCATATATTAATATGATATAAATACTTTTTTAAAATTCTAAAATTTTGGAATTTCAACACGTGCTATTGGGCACAGTCACGTGATTACGAGCGAGCGCTTCGCGCTCGCTCGTCCTTCCGTGGTATATGGGGAAATCTGAGTATGAGCGGCCCGACCCGACCCGACCCGACCCGACCCGACCCGACCCGACCCGACCCGACCCGTGGCGACGCTTTTGAGAAGCTTATATCTCGGCAACCGCAAGTCCGATTGACAAGCGGACTTCTTTGCCGAGTATCCCCACCCACTCTACCCTGTTTGAGACCAGTGCCTACTCACATGGGTGACTACCACTGCGCGTGGCGCGTACCGCGTGAGGGGTGTTGAAAAGTGTTTTCTCGCAAAAACTCTGCAACGACTGGGCCGATTGTGTGCAAATTTTGTGTGTGGTTAGGGATCCCTCAACCGCCGCCTTCCCACAAGTCAGGGGTGGGATGCATCTGCACGTGCGCACGTGCACACCCCTATTATATATCTCGGGAACGGCTGAGTCGATTGTGTTCAAATTTGGTGTGCGGTTCCGGACCTCTCATCTGCCACTTTCCCACAAGTCAGGGGTGGAGTGACTGTGCACGTGGAAACGTGCCTACCCCTTTTTTGTATATCAGTAACTACTTGCCCGATCGAGTTGAAATTCGCCATACATTTCCTTCGCGCTCGTTCGTTCATCGCCAACTAAGGCGCCTTACTGGGTTTATAATGTGGCCATTTAAAATTGTTTTTTTTCCATGGCAGAATCGACTTTGATATATCAGTCGTCAATGGTAAGACAAAATTGGAGATGTTTTTTTTTCTTCTAAATATTTTATTTATAGTTTTGTGTTAAAAATAATGGTCACCAGCACGTCTTTGGTAATAACTGTGCACGTAATTGTGCTAGAGAGCTCAATTCAACGGCACTATGATTATCTCGTCGACCTGATTTCAATTATATATAACATGAGCCTTGTACTCTCTCCGTAACCTCAAGGTCACGTGACCTGAGGTCACCCGGTGCAGCCCATGTGAGATCGACCAAGACATAACAACCTACTTCTCATATTTCGATGAAAATACGTGTCGGGGGTTATCTGTGACGTGGATTCACGGTGTGAAATTTTCAACTCCGTCCGTCGAATGCTTTTCGAGTTATAGCCTCAGACATCTTTTAGCTGTCGCGCTAAGCTCTAATTTTCAGCGAGTGATATCTCCCATATACATTTTCAAATGATAGAAACCTATATCTTGTCAGAATCGCCATTGGCCACAAATTAATGTAATGTAATTTTATTTTGTGAAACAATTGAATATAATGTTTTTTTTTGCAATTTTCAGATATGACCTAAAATCAGGTCACGTGATTTCGTAATGTTCTCAGTTAAAATTCGTGATTTTGTTAGGTGGAATAGGAGGGTGCAGGCACTTCGAATCACGTGACACCTATTACACTCAGTGATCAAAATCACGTGATGACATAATTCAATATTTCGCCGATAGAGACATCAGTGGATCCCCAAGAAATCACATTTTCACCATCCTTATTTGCAGACCGAGAATGCTATACAAGTAGCTAAAAGTGTCTTCTACAGATACAAATGTTCAACTTTGTCAAATAAAACGAAAAATTCCAAGAAATTATCTATTGTATAATCAAGCCAGGTGATTTCGGAAATCAACCTCAGGTCACGTGACCTTGAGGTCATGTAGTGACCTGCAGGGGTCATGTTATGTATCATTGAATGCAGCTCGACGAGGCAAATATAATGCCGTTGCGTTAAGCTCTCTAGCACAATTACGTGCAAAGTTATTACCAAAGATGTTCTGTTGACCACGATTTTACCAAATATCAAAGTAGAAATAAAATATTTTGAGAACAAATATATCTGCAATTTTTTACCATCAAATACTTAGGCATCAAAGTTGATTCTGGTATGGAAAACATACGAATTGTAAATGGCCACATTATAAAATCACATGATCTGACTTGAGATCACATGTTAAAATTGCAAAATTTTCGAATAAAAACATACATTATATCATATTAATATACGGTTTCTGACGATTCTGATGATATATAAGCTTATATGACTCCCATTATTTAGATGGGAGATATCTCCCGCTGAAAATTAGAGCTTTGCGCGACATCAAAAAGATGCCTGAGGCTATAACTCGACACCCATTCGACGGATGGGGCTGCAAATTTAACAGCGTAAATATACGGCCCAGATAACCCCCGACACGTAGTTTTATCGAAATCGAGATGTAGGATGTTAAGGCTTGGTCGATCTGACGTGGGTTGCACCGGGCGACCTCAGGTCACGTGACCTTGAGGTCACAGAGCGACTAAAGGGTTCATGTTATATATCATTGAAATTAGGTCGACGAGAAAATCATAGTGCCGTTTAATTGAGCTCTCTGGCACAATTACGTGCAAAGTTATTACCAAAGACGTGATGGTGACATTTTTTTTTTCAAATACAAAACTATAAATACAATATTTAGAAAGAAAAAACATATCTCCAATTTTTTTACCAACGAATACTATGTATCGAAGTCGATTATGGCATGGAAAAAATCCGAATTTGAAATGGCCACATTATAAAATCACGTGATTTTACCTAATATCACGTGTTGAAATTCCAAAATTTGGGAATTATGAAACAGTATTTATATCATACCAGTAAGGCGCCGTAGTTGGCGATGAACGAGCGAGCGCGAAGGAAAAGTATGGGGAATTTCAACTCGATCGGGCAAGTAGTTTCTGAGATACAAAAAAGGTACGCACGTGCGCACGTGCAGGCACCCACCTTTGACATGTGGAAAAGTGGGGGCTGAGAGGTCACTAACCACACACCAAATTTGAACACAATCGGCTCAGCCGTTCCAGAGATATATAATAGGGGTGTGCACGTGCGCATGTGCAAAGCCATCCCACCCCTGACTTGTGGAAAGGCGGCGGCTGAGAGGTCCCTAACCACACATCAAATTTGAACACAATCGGCTCAGTCGTTCCTGAGATATATAATAGGGGTGTGCACGTGCGCACGTGGCGTCACCCTACCCCTGAGTTGTGTGAAAGTGGCGGCTGAGGAGTCCCTAACCACACACGAAATTTGCACATAATCTGCCCAGCCGTTGCGGGGTTATTGCGAGAAATCACTTTTCAACACCCCTCACGCGACACGCGCCACGCGCAGTGGTAGTCACCCACATGAGTCGGCACTGATCTCAAACAGGGTAGGTTAGATTGGGCTGCTCAGCAAAGAAGTCCGCTTGTCAATCGGACGTGCGGTTGCAGAGATATAAGCTTCTTAAAAGCGTCACCACGCGTCGGGTCGGGTCGGGCCGGGCCGGGCTGGGTCGCTCATAATCAGATTTTTCCCCATACACCATGGAAGGATGAGCGAGCGCTTCGCGCTCGCTCGTAATTAATCTATGGTTCATGATGATTCTGATGATATATATGTTTGTATGACTCCCATTATTTAGATGGGAGATATCGCCCGCTGAAAATTATAGCTTTGCGCGATATAAAAAAGATACCTGAGGCTATAACTCGAAACCCATGCGACGGACGGGGCTGCAAATTGCACAGTGTGAATCTACTGCCCAGATAACCCCCGACACGTAGTTTTATCGAAATCTGAGATGTAGGGTTTTATGGCTTGGTCGATCTGTCATGGAATGTCCCAGCTGTGTTCCAGCTCAATGTTCAGTAGTGAACTGAGGACATACCACCTGTCAGCATGCCGTGCGGCTGCCGGCATGCCGAGCGGCTGTCGGCATGCCGAGCGGCTGTCGGCATGCCGCTGAGCTGCGGTGCTGTGGAGTACTCCAGCTGTACTCCAGCTGTGCCCAGCAGGGTAACGGGTGAGTCATATACCCAGCAGTGTGCTGTGCTGCCAGTATTGAGGTAAGTTGAATAGGGTAGCTTACCCAGCGGTGTGCTGTGGTGTCAGTATTGGGGTAAGTTGAATAGGGTAGCTTACCGAGCAGTGTGCTGTGCTGCCAGTATTGGGGTAATATGAACAGGGTAACTTGCCCAGCAGTGTGCTGTGCTGCCAGTATTGGGGTAAGATGAACAGGGTAACATACCCAGCGGTGTGCTGTGGTGCCAGTATTGAGGTAAGTTGAATAGGGTAGCTTACCGAGCAGTGTGCTGTGCTGCCAGTGTTGGGGTAAGTTGAATAGGGTAGCTTACCGAGCAGTGTGCCAGTATTGGGATAAGATGAACAGGGTAACTTACCCAGCAGTGTGCTGTGGTGTCAGTATTGGGGTAAGATGAACAGGGTAACATACCCAGCGGTGTGCTGTGGTGCCAGTATTGGGGTAAGTTGAATAGGGTAGCTTACCGAGCAGTGTGCTGTGCTGCCAGTATTGGGGTAAGATGAACAGGGTAACTTGCCCAACAGTGTGATGTGGTGCCAGTATTGGGGTAATATGAACAGGGTAACATACCCAGCGGTGTGCTGTGGTGCCAGTATTGGGGTAAGTTGAATAGGGTAGCTTACCGAGCAGTGTGCTGTGCTGCCAGTATTGGGGTAAGTTGAATAGGGTAGCTTACCGAGCAGTGTGCCGTGCTGCCAGTATTGGGGTAAGTTGAATAGGGTAGCTTACCGAGCAGTGTGCTGTGGTGCCAGTATTGGGGTAATATGAACAGGGTAACTTGCCCAGCAGTGTGCTGTGCAGCCAGTATTGGGGTAAGTTGAATAGGGTAGCTTACCGAGCAGTGTGCGGTGCTGCCAGTATTGGGGTAATATGAACAGGGTAACTTGCCCAGCAGTGTGCTGTGCAGCCAGTATTGGGGTAAGTTGAATAGGGTAGCTTACCGAGCAGTGTGCGGTGCTGCCAGTATTGGGGTAAGATGAACAGGGTATCTTGCCGAGCAGTGTGAGGTGCTGCCAGTATTGGGGTAAGATGAACAGGGTAACTTGCCGAGCAGTGTGCTGTGCTGCCAGTATTGGGATAAGATGAACAGGGTATCTTGCCGAGCAGTGTGCTGTGCTGCCAGTATTTGGGTAACCTGAACAGGGCAACTTACCGAGCAGGACGCTGTGGTGCCAGTATTGGGGTAATATGAACAGGGTAACTTGCCCAGCAGTGTGCTGTGGTGCCAGTATTTGGGTAACCTGAACAGGGCAACTTACCGAGCAGGACGCTGTGGTGCCAGTATTGGGGTAATATGAACAGGGTAACTTGCCCAACAGTGTGATGTGGTGTCAGTATTGGGGTAAGATGAACAGGGTAACATACCCAGCGGTGTGCTGTGGTGCCAGTATTGGGGTAATATGAACAGGGTAACTTGCCCAGCAGTGTGCTGTGGTGCCAGTATTGGGGTAATATGAACAGGGTAACTTGCCCAGCAGTGTGCTGTGGTGCCAGTATTGGGGTAACCTGAACAGGGTAGCTTACCGAGCAGTGTGCTGTGGTGCCAGTATTGGGGTAAGTTGAATAGGGTAGCTTACCGAGCAGTGTGCTGTGCTGCCAGTATTGGGGTAAGTTGAATAGGGTAGCTTACCGAGCAGTGTGCTGTGCTGCCAGTATTGGGATAAGATGAACAGGGCAACTTACCCAGCAGTGTGCTATGGTGTCAATATTGGGGTAAGATGAACAGGGTAACATACCCAGCGGTGTGCTGTGGTGCCAGTATTGGGGTAAGTTGAATAGGGTAGCTTACCGAGCAGTGTGCTGTGCTGCCAGTATTGGGATAAGATGAACAGGGCAACTTACCCAGCAGTGTGCTATGGTGTCAATATTGGGGTAAGATGAACAGGGTAACATACCCAGCGGTGTGCTGTGGTGCCAGTATTGGGGTAATATGAACAGGGTAACTTGCCCAGCAGTGTGCTGTGGTGCCAGTATTGGGGTAAGATGGACAGGGTAACATACCCAGCGGTGTGCTGTGGTGCCAGTATTGGGGTAATATGAACAGGGTAACTTACCCAGCAGTGTGCTGTGGTGCCAGTATTGGGGTAAGATGAACAGGGTAACTTACCGAGCAGTGTGCTGTGGTGCCAGTAGCCGTCTCGCACCTCCAGGTAGTCGGTGTTACAGCCGTCGCTGCTGTGGATGTCCAGCTCGCTGATGTTGAGCACGATCCGCTCCCCGTGGGTGGCCGTGATCCGCCACTCGCACGAGTGGCCTGGCGACAGGTCAGGGGCGGGGTCAAAGTCGAGGTCGAGGTCAAAGTCGAGGTCGTGGTCAAAGTCGAGGTCGAGGTCAAAGTCGAGGTTAACCGTCGACGGCAGCGGTGAGAATGTATGTTTGAATGAACATGCATAAAGTGAATGTATCTTGTTTGTATTATTCAAGTTCACTCGTATTTATTGTGAAAGTGACACGTCAAATTTAAAAGCTTAAAGACCGACAAACTAATGTCTGGGAATCGTGACGTAAAAGGACAATGAACAGATCTCATACAAAATGAGTCCCTGATCTTGACTAGATCGTTCCCGGTGACGGGTTGCTCCCATGGGTGGAGCTTTCCGGAAAAAAGTTGGTGGGGCATAACACAAAGTTGGTGGGGCAGTGGCCACACCATGTGAATAGGAAACTCCAGCCATGGTTGCCCCGACTGACCTTGGTTGGGACGCAGCTGAGGCGGCGGAGCGCTGAAGGTGCCGTTGCTCATCTGCAGAGTCTGTCCGCAGGCTAAAACGAGAATAGTGGTGACACCGTGGCGTCATGGTGTGGCTGGTATCGACTATCAAAGCCAAACATATTCTGTACGTAAACGAAGAGTTCGAATCTAAAGAATGAAAGGTTGATAAATCAACTTTATCAACGCCTTCAAAAATAACAGATCGAGAAATCTCCATATCCTAGGACACATATGATAATGAAGTCAATGTAGAGCACATTTTTACAGTTTCATCTAAAGAAGAAAGGCTTGGGTGATCCTAAAACCAGACCCAGAGGACCGCTGCGCGGGGCGCGAACCTAGACATTACCAAGCTCTGAGAACCCTCGCAACGCTGACAAAGCTGAAGTGCCGTCTGCGGCCGACAGATGGCAGTGATATCGCCCTCACCGGAGCAGTTGTACATCTTCATCGTCTGGGCGACGTCGCCCAGACTGAGTTTGAGTCGCTGTCCGATCTCGGGTATGTTCGGCCCGTGCCGGGATCTTGGCAGGGATCGTGTCCAGGTAGCTGTTCTGCAGAAGTAGGGGGGCGTTCGTCAATGCATATTTCACGAGAAATTCACGAGATTAATTCACAAATAATTCGCGAGAAATTTACGAGAGATTCATGAGAATTTCACGAAGTATATTCACAAGAAATCCACGTTCATTTCACATATTTAACTCTATTTGTAACAGGGGGGGGGGGGGGGGGGCGGATTCCGCCCCCCCCTCATGTTTTTCGCAGATATCTCCAGGACGGCTGGGAGCAGGCCCATGAAATTTTGGGACTTTTCATAGAATTGAACTCCGCATTTGGAGTCAAAATTTTGAGTTTTTAACTTGAACAGAGGGCGGTTCCAGGGCACAGTTTTGGGTGGGTTCGGAGGCGACATTTGGCGAAAATACGGAAATGCGATCTTCACGGTTTCTTCCTAACTGCATCAAGTATGAAGGAGTTACATCGGCTTACCGTGATTGCAACAAGTGCAAATTAGATGATGTTAATGAAATATCATACAAAATTGCATGGCAGAGGCGGTTTCAGGGGCTTGAAAGGGGGGGGGGGGGTTTCCAGGAAGTATTCAATGCTTGGCGGGAAGCCAATAGAGTAATGTAGGGGGCATTTATAGCTATCAAGATGTAAAAGATAGCTTCTGCTTCCACTATTTGCATAATTTATTACATATAGAGTTTCAGGGGCGTGTTCAGGAACATGAAAAGGGGGGTGACTGGCATGGTGATGACGATATGCCAGCGATAACGGCGCAATATACGTTTAGCTTATAATAATATATGCACATATGAGACCAGAAAAGGGAAATAAAGTCATTTTTTGCAGAGGCGCGCTCAGGAATGGAAGAAAGGGGGCATATTATTGCAAGGAAACTAAGAGGCATGGGGCGTACAATGACATAACATACTGCAGTTTTCGGATGAAACACGCACCACAGGCTACTCTACGAACGATTATAAGATACTAGGCGAGTCCAGGTAGGGTAAAAAGGGGGGGTAAGCAATGTTAATTGAAGTTGTAAGTGAAATAGTCACTGTTGACTAGTTAGTATCATAATAGCGGATAATATACTTATCAAAAGGTCTTGCGCCGCCCTAGTTTGGATCCTGGATACGCCTATGATGAAGTACAACATGCAAAAAGGAACTATCTATGATCAGTAACATATTTATAGTGCTGGGTAGCAACTTGTCTGCGGTTAATATTTTTCCCAAATTTACCCCCCTTTTTCACTAACCTGGGTACCGCCTATGGCAAAAAAATATGATTTATAACTGTTTTTTCTAATGTCTCAATCACATACAATTTCATTTATCAAAAAACAAACATTAAAAAATGGTTTTATTACGCATTTACTTCACCCCCATATTGAGTGACCTGCACACGCCTATTATTTTTGAATTTTCAAACGTCACCGTCATATATCAGTTTCCGATTCAATCTCTATCGATTCCTATTAGTTGTGTTAAAATCGGTCGATAAACATGAAGGCTATGTTGGATCAAAAATACCACTAAAATTTGTAGTTTTTGCCCCCCTGTTGTCCCCCCTATCCCAAATTTATATTTTTTATTATTTATAAATGTAGATCGTGTTGAGGGGAACCAAACACCGTTTCATTTTTGAAAATCGGACGGGGGAGATCTCGAGATCTCCGGGGGGGGGGGGCGGAATCCGCCCCCCCCCCTGTTACAAATAGGGGTAGCCAGGAGCCTGTTACAAATAGGGTTAAGATAACTTTCGGGTTTTGTAGGGCATCATTAGCATTATTCTGACTATAACATATCGCGAATGCAATGCAAGGGTTATGCAACTTCAGAATCAAATGTCCCAATCTTTCTGACGTTGCTTCGTGCCGCGCACTAATCTTGGCAGTTGAGCTACAAACAAGTCATAATGTGACTGGTGAGGTTCAGGTCTGATATCGCTCCTATATGGGTAACTGACAGAACTTCCAGAAGGCGCTGACAGACCTTTGAGAATGTGTTCCTGGCGTAGTGCATGATGGACTCGTAGTCGTACGGCAGACCCCTGCTGTTGACGTCCTCGTCAGTCATCTTGTTGAAGTTGAAGTCCTGACCTGTGAGGAGAGGAGGATGAAATAAATCGTCACTCTCTGCTCAGCTGGCGGTTGAGGCATGCAATCCCTTCCCAGACATATTTCACAATGGGAAAACACAATTCTAACGAATAGTGTTGTCCAATGATTCAACCAACCTTCGGTTATTTTTGGTACAGTGGTGGATCCCGAGCGGGGATATTGTGGTTTGGTTAGGTTAAGTTAGGTTACTGGGTGGGTCAAATCTCCGAAGTTTTGATAATATTATAAAAAGTCATCATATTTTACTTCCTTGAGCACTAAATACTCGGGAGTTAAACGATCTTCGCTCGTTAAAATTCGCTTAGTGTCCATAAAATAAGAAAACATGTACATTTTCGGCCGATTCTAGTCGTTTAGCATGCTACGTTCTACTGGCTCCTGCTCTAGAATCGAACCTGTCTGGGTACACCATGTTATTGGAATGTGGTATTCAGCTCAATGGGTTAGTAGTTAAGAGGAATAGCTTTCAAACGCCCTGGTGCTGATTGGATGCCGTTTCTAAGGGCACCGCTGTTGAACTACTGCCATTGAAAAGTTCCTGCAGCTGAGCACATTGAGTGGGTTCAGTTTGCAAACAAAGCCGAGCTAAATTGAAGCCCTATGAGCAAGCGTCTGAGCTGAATTGATTACTTTGCAAACGGCTTTGGATTGTATGGTAAGTAAAGTGAAATTAGTTAAAATGCATAAGAACTGCTGAATACTGGGCTGAATATAAGGTGTCTGATATTCGGCTGTCAATTTCGTCGAGAGATTCACTGCTATAATTTCAGATAATTTCAGATTCAGAGCCATCATTGCATTGTCATGGGATCTAGAAGGATCTCAGATCCATTATTGTAGTACCTCGAAAGGTCTGGGATCCAGAATCCCTCTGGGATATTTATAGCAATGCGTGATTATTTGTTTATTGGGGTTTCAGGGCGCGCCGACTCTTCAGGTCAATTTGCACCAGAGTGATTATTTGAGTGCAACTTTGTTCCAAAGATGGACATACTGAGGGCCCGACCACAAGAATAACCGTACGTGAAGTCACGACATACATGCAGTCACGTGACCAGGGCACGACGTAACGAGAAAAACCTGCTGACAGAACAGAACTGCTGACAGAACTGACAGCCACCCACAGACAGCGCACAGGCACGTCTCGATCCAAGGCAACATCAAACACGCTATACAGCCGTCAGATCGGTAAAATCACACACAAAAGTGCCCGTTTTCAATACAGCGGTGCTGTTCTCACAGCAATATAGATTGGTCGCAATCACTCTGATCATTTCTGTCCAAATATAGGGATACAACTCTATCAGCTGGCCCACAGGTCAGCCATTTATCCCAGACCACATCAATGCTGAAATCAATGGCAACATTGTACCGGGGTTACTAAATCACTGGGAGTTGAATCAGGAAACCGTTATGGGATGAGTATGACTCATTATATGCAGAAAGAACACTGACGCATGCGTCACTGATAACGCTATATTTGGCTCTGAATACGTGGTGTTCTGACATCTCAAGACTGACACTATCTAAAGCATCAATTACGTTATGTCATCCTGCACCATCCTAAGACGCCAAGTAAGTTTATTTTTCCAATAATGAGACGTAATTATGTTAACTTTTTCAACTCAGATCACTTCTGACAAGAGTGTGATAGCATATATCAATCAAATTGAATTTAAAATAGCATACCCACGTCACATAAAGATTCGCAGTCCGTTTAAGAGCAGGATTCTTTTCTAAACGCAGACCTTATCGGACTCGATTTTAGTAGCGGTTTCCTTAAAGGGGATACATTAGTCCACCTTTAACATGGGGGTTTGCACTGAGATAACAGATTTGCAGAGCAGATCGAAAAACGGGTTGTGGTGAAAGAAATACCTCGCTACGCTAAGTAATTTCGACACAGGCTAGTGTCGTGGTAGTAGATCGGGGCACGACACAGCGTCTACTAAAAGGGGCCCTTTTAGAAGATGCTGTTCGGCTGTTTCGTGCCCCGATCGGGGCACGAAGCTTGAAACTCTTCGACGAATATTCATCTATCGTCCACAAAAATGCCATTTTAGTTTTTTTTCAGCTCAAAATACCCCGTATAGCCAAATTTCAAGACAACTTTCAAGGTGACCTATTACCCTTTAAAGCGAAGCTATTTAACACGGCAGTCACTGGGGTATATTCTGTAACACGACTCACTGGGGGGGGGGGGGGGGGAGTGTTAACCCGGCAGTCACTGGGGTATATTCTGTAACACGACTTACTGGGGGGGGGGGGGGGAGTGTTAACCCGGCAGTCACTGGGGTATATTCTGTAACACGACTCACTGGGGGGGGGGGAGTGTTAACCCGGCAGTCACTGGGGTTATATTCTGTAACACGACTCACTGGGGGGGGGGGGGGAGTGTTAACCCGGCAGTCACTGGGGTATATTCTGTAACACGACTCACTGGGGGGGGGGGGGGGAGTGTTAACCCGGCAGTCACTGGGGTATATTCTGTAACACCACTCACTGTGGGGGGAGTGTTAACCCGGGCAGTCACTGGGGTATATTCTGTAACACGACTCACTGTGGGGGGAGTGTTAACCCGGCAGTCACTGGGGTATATTCTGTAACACGACTCACTGTGGGGGGAGTGTTAACCCGGCAGTCACTGGGGTATATTCTGTAACACGACTCACTGTGGGGGAGTGTTAACCCGGCAGTCACTGGGGTATATTCTGTAACACGACTCACTGGGGGGGGGGGGGGGGAGTGTTAACCCGGCAGTCACTGGGGTATATTCTGTAACACGACTCACTGTGGGGGGGGGAGTGTTAACCCGGCAGTCACTGGGGTATATTCTGTAACACGACTCACTGGGGGGGGGAGTGTTAACCCGGCAGTCACTGGGGTATATTCTGTAACACCACTCACTGTGGGGGGGAGTGTTAACCCGGCAGTCACTGGGGTATATTCTGTAACACGACTCACTGGGGGGGGGGGGAGTGTTAACCCGGCAGTCACTGGGGTATATTCTGTAACACGACTCACTGTGGGGGGGGGGGGGTGGGAGTGTTAACCCGGCAGTCACTGGGGTATATTCTGTAACACGACTCACTGGGGGGGGGGGGGGGGAGTGTTAACCCGGCAGTCACTGGGGTATATTCTGTAACACGACTCACTGGGGGGAGTGTTAACCCGGCAGTCACTGGGGTATATTCTGTAACACGACTCACTGGGGGGGGGGGAGTGTTAACCCGGCAGTCACTGGGGTATATTCTGTAACACGACTCACTGTGGGGGGGGGTCCTACAAATACCCCTCTGTTAACCCGGCAGTCACTGGGGTATATTCTGTAACACCACTCACTGATGGGGGGGTCCTACAAATACCCCTCTGTTAACCCGGCAGTCACTGGGGTATATTCTGTAACACGACTCACTGGGGGGGGGGGGGGAGTGTTAACCCGGCAGTCACTGGGGTATATTATGTAACACGACTCACTGGGGGGGGGGAGTGTTAACCCGGCAGTCACTGGGGTATATTCTGTAACACGACTCACTGGGGGGGGGGGAGTGTTAACCCGGCAGTCACTGGGGTATATTCTGTAACACGACTCACTGGGGGGGGGGGGGAGTGTTAACCCGGCAGTCACTGGGGTATATTCTGTAACACGACTCACTGGGGGGGGGGGGGGAGTGTTAACCCGGCAGTCACTGGGGTATATTCTGTAACACGACTCACTGTGGGGGGGGAGTGTTAACCCGGCAGTCACTGGGGTATATTCTGTAACACGACTCACTGTGGGGGGGGGGGGGGGGTGATTAACCCGGCAGTCACTGGGGTATATTCTGTAACACGACTCACTGGGGGGGGGGGGGAGTGTTAACCCGGCAGTCACTGGGGTATATTCTGTAACACCACTTACTGTGGGGGGGAGTGTTAACCCGGCAGTCACTGGGGTATATTCTGTAACACGACTCACTGGGGGGGGGGGGAGTGTTAACCCGGCAGTCACTGGGGTATATTCTGTAACACGACTCACTGGGGGGGGGGGGGAGTGTTAACCCGGCAGTCACTGGGGTATATTCTGTAACACGACTCACTGTGGGGGGGAGTGTTAACCCGGCAGTCACTGGGGTATATTCTGTAACACGACTCACTGGGGGGGGGGGGGGGGAGTGTTAACCCGGCAGTCACTGGGGTATATTCTGTAACACGACTCACTGGGGGGGGGGGGGGGTGATTAACCCGGCAGTCACTGGGGTATATTCTGTAACACGACTCACTGTGGGGGGAGTGTTAACCCGGCAGTCACTGGGGTATATTCTGTAACACGACTCACTGGGGGGGGGGGGTGTTAACCCGGCAGTCACTGGGGTATATTCTGTAACACCACTCACTGTGGGGGGGGAGTGGTTAACCCGGCAGTCACTGGGGTATATTCTGTAACACGACTCACTGTGGGGGGAGTGTTAACCCGGCAGTCACTGGGGTATATTCTGTAACACGACTCACTGTGGGGGGAGTGTTAACCCGGCAGTCACTGGGGTATATTCTGTAACACGACTCACTGTGGGGGGGAGTGTTAACCCGGCAGTCACTGGGGTATATTCTGTAACACGTCTCACTGGGGGGAGTGTTAACCCGGCAGTCACTGGGGTTATATTCTGTAACACGACTCACTGTGGGGGGAGTGTTAACCCGGCAGTCACTGGGGTATATTCTGTAACACGACTCACTGGGGGGGAGTGTTACCCGGCAGTCACTGGGGTATATTCTGTAACACGACTCACTGGGGGGGGGGGGGGGGAGTGTTAACCCGGCAGTCACTGGGGTATATTCTGTAACACGACTCACTGGGGGGGGGGGGGGGAGTGTTAACCCGGCAGTCACTGGGGTATATTCTGTAACACGACTCACTGGGGGGGGGGGAGTGTTAACCCGGCAGTCACTGGGGTATATTCTGTAACACGACTCACTGTGGGGGGGAGTGTTAACCCGGCAGTCACTGGGGTATATTCTGTAACACGACTCACTGTGGGGGGGGTGTGTTAACCTGGCAGTCACTGGGGTATATTCTGTAACACGACTCACTGTGGGGGGAGTGTTAACCCGGCAGTCACTGGGGTATATTCTGTAACACGACTCACTGGGGGGGGGGGGGGAGTGTTAACCCGGCAGTCACTGGGGTATATTCTGTAACACGACTCACTGTGGGGGGAGTGTTAACCCGGCAGTCACTGGGGTATATTCTGTAACACGACTCACTGTGGGGGGGGGGAGTGTTAACCCGGCAGTCACTGGGGTATATTCTGTAACACGACTCACTGGGGGGGGGGGGGGAGTGTTAACCCGGCAGTCACTGGGGTATATTCTGTAACACGACTCACTGGGGGGGGGGGGGAGTGTTAACCCGGCAGTCACTGGGGTATATTCTGTAACACGACTCACTGGGGGGGGGGGGGGGAGTGTTAACCCGGCAGTCACTGGGGTATATTCTGTAACACGACTCACTGGGGGGGGGGGGGAGTGTTAACCCGGCAGTCACTGGGGTATATTCTGTAACACGACTCACTGGGGGGGGGGGGGGGGTGTTAACCGGCAGTCACTGGGGTATATTCTGTAACACGACTCACTGGGGGGGGGGGAGTGTTAACCCGGCAGTCACTGGGGTATATTCTGTAACACGACTCACTGGGGGGGGGGGGAGTGTTAACCCGGCAGTCACTGGGGTATATTCTGTAACACGACTCACTGTGGGGGGGGGAGTGTTAACCCGGCAGTCACTGGGGTATATTCTGTAACACGACTCACTGGGGGGGGGGGGGAGTGTTAACCCGGCAGTCACTGGGGTATATTCTGTAACACGACTCACTGGGGGGGGGGAGTGTTAACCCGGCAGTCACTGGGGTATATTCTGTAACACGACTCACTGGGGGGGGGGGGGGAGTGTTAACCCGGCAGTCACTGGGGTATATTCTGTAACACGACTCACTGGGGGGGGAGTGTTAACCCGGCAGTCACTGGGGGTATATTCTGTAACACGACTCACTGGGGGGGGGGGGGGGAGTGTTAACCCGGCAGTCACTGGGGTATATTCTGTAACACGACTCACTGGGGGGGGGGGGGGAGTGTTAACCCGGCAGTCACTGGGGTATATTCTGTAACACGACTCACTGGGGGGGGGGGGGGGAGTGTTAACCCGGCAGTCACTGGGGTATATTCTGTAACACGACTCACTGTGGGGGGGGGGGTCCTACAAATACCCCTCTGTTAACCCGGCAGTCACTGGGGTATATTCTGTAACACGACTCACTGGGGGGGGGGGGGGGGTGATTAACCCGGCAGTCACTGGGGTATATTCTGTAACACGACTCACTGTGGGGGGGAGTGTTAACCCGGCAGTCACTGGGGTATATTCTGTAACACGACTCACTGTGGGGGGGAGTGTTAACCGGCAGTCACTGGGGTATATTCTGTAACACGACTCACTGTGGGGGGAGGTGTTAACCCGGCAGTCACTGGGGTATATTCTGTAACACCACTCACTGGGGGGGGGGGGGAAGTGTTAACCCGGCAGTCACTGGGGTATATTCTGTAACACGACTCACTGGGGGGGGGGGGGGGAGTGTTAACCCGGCAGTCACTGGGGTATATTCTGTAACACGACTCACTGGGGGGGGGGGGGGGGAGTGTTAACCTGGCAGTCACTGGGGGTATATTCTGTAACACGACTCACTGTGGGGGGGAGTGTTAACCCGGCAGTCACTGGGGTATATTCTGTAACACGACTCACTGTGGGGGGAGTGTTAACCCGGCAGTCAATGGGGTATATTCTGTAACACGACTCACTGTGGGGGGAGTGTTAACCCGGCAGTCACTGGGGTATATTCTGTAACACGACTCACTGTGGGGGGGAGTGTTAACCCGGCAGTCACTGGGGTATATTCTGTAACACGACTCACTGGGGGGGGGGGGGAGTGTTAACCCGGCAGTCACTGGGGTATATTCTGTAACACGACTCACTGTGGGGGGAGTGTTAACCCGGCAGTCACTGGGGTATATTCTGTAACACGACTCACTGTGGGGGGGGGGGGAGTGTTAACCCGGCAGTCACTGGGGTATATTCTGTAACACGACTCACTGTGGGGGGGGGGGAGTGTTAACCCGGCAGTCACTGGGGTATATTCTGTAACACGACTCACTGGGGGGGGGAGGGGGAGTGTTAACCCGGCAGTCACTGGGGTATATTCTGTAACACGACTCACTGTGGGGGAGTGTTAACCGGCAGTCACTGGGGTATATTCTGTAACACGACTCACTGTGGGGGGGGGGGGGTGTTAACCCGGCAGTCACTGGGGTATATTCTGTAACACGACTCACTGTGGGGGGGGGGGGGGTCCTACAAATACCCCTCTGTTAACCCGGCAGTCACTGGGGTATATTCTGTAACACCACTCACTGTGGGGGGGAGTGTTAACCCGGCAGTCACTGGGGTATATTCTGTAACACCACTCACTGGGGGGGGGGGAGTGTTAACCCGGCAGTCACTGGGGTATATTCTGTAACACCACTCACTGTGGGGGGGGGGAGTGTTAACCCGGCAGTCACTGGGGTATATTCTGTAACACCACTCACTGGGGGGGGGGGGGAAGTGTTAACCCGGCAGTCACTGGGGTATATTCTGTAACACGACTCACTGGGGGGGGGGGGGAGTGTTAACCCGGCAGTCACTGGGGTATATTCTGTAACACGACTCACTGGGGGGGGGGGAGTGTTAACCCGGCAGTCACTGGGGTATATTCTGTAACACGACTCACTGGGGGGGGGGGGGGGAGTGTTAACCCGGCAGTCACTGGGGTATATTCTGTAACACGACTCACTGTGGGGGGGAGTGTTAACCCGGCAGTCACTGGGGTATATTCTGTAGCACGACTCACTGTGGGGGGGGGGGAGATTAACCCGGCAGTCACTGGGGTATATTCTGTAACACGACTCACTGGGGGGGGGGGGAGTGTTAACCCGGCAGTCACTGGGGTATATTCTGTAACACCACTCACTGTGGGGGGGAGTGTTAACCCGGCAGTCACTGGGGTATATTCTGTAACACGACTCACTGGGGGGGGGGGGGAGTGTTAACCCGGCAGTCACTGGGGTATATTCTGTAACACGACTCACTGGGGGGGGGGGGGGGGGGAGTGTTAACCCGGCAGTCACTGGGGTATATTCTGTAACACGACTCACTGTGGGGGGGGGGAGTGTTAACCCGGCAGTCACTGGGGTATATTCTGTAACACGACTCACTGGGGGGGGGGGGGGGGGAGTGTTAACCCGGCAGTCACTGGGGTATATTCTGTAACACGACTCACTGGGGGGGGGGGGGGGGGGGTGATTAACCCGGCAGTCACTGGGGTATATTCTGTAACACGACCTCACTGTGGGGGGGAGTGTTAACCCGGCAGTCACTGGGGTATATTCTGTAACACGACTCACTGGGGGGGGGGGGGGAGTGTTAACCCGGCAGTCACTGGGGTATATTCTGTAACACCGACTCACTGTGGGGGGGAGTGTTAACCCGGCAGTCACTGGGGGTATATTCTGTAACACGACTCACTGTGGGGGAGTGTTAACCCGGCAGTCACTGGGGTATATTCTGGTAACACGACTCACTGTGGGGGGGAGTGTTAACCCGGCAGTCACTGGGGTATATTCTGTAACACGACTCACTGGGGGGGGGGGGGGAGTGTTAACCCGGCAGTCACTGGGGTATATTCTGTAACACGTCTCACTGGGGGGGGGGAGTGTTAACCCGGCAGTCACTGGGGTATATTCTGTAACACGACTCACTGTGGGGGGGAGTGTTAACCCGGCAGTCACTGGGGTATATTCTGTAACACGACTCACTGGGGGGGGGAGTGTTAACCCGGCAGTCACTGGGGTATATTCTGTAACACGACTCACTGGGGGGGGGGGTCGGGGGGGGGGAGTGTTAACCCGGCAGTCACTGGGTATATTCTGTAACACGACTCACTGGGGGGGGGGGGGAGTGTTAACCCGGCAGTCACTGGGGTATATTCTGTAACACGACTCACTGGGGGGGGGGAGTGTTAACCCGGCAGTCACTGGGGTATATTCTGTAACACGACTCACTGTGTGGGGGGAGTGTTAACCCGGCAGTCACTGGGGTATATTCTGTAACACGACTCACTGTGGGGGGGGGGGGTGAGTGTTAACCGGCAGTCACTGGGGTATATTCTGTAACACGACTCACTGGTGGGGGGGGGAGTGTTAACCCGGCAGTCACTGGGGTATATTCTGTAACACGACTCACTGGGGGGGGGGGGGGGAGTGTTAACCCGGCAGTCACTGGGGTATATTCTGTAACACGACTCACTGGGGGGGGGGAGTGTTAACCCGGCAGTCACTGGGGTATATTCTGTAACACGACTCACTGTGGGGGGGGGGAGTGTTAACCCGGCAGTCACTGGGGGTATATTCTGTAACACGACTCACTGGGGGGGGGGGGAGTGTTAACCCGGCAGTCACTGGGGTATATTCTGTAACACGACTCACTGGGGGGGGGGGAGTGTTAACCCGGCAGTCACTGGGGTATATTCTGTAACACGACTCACTGGGGGGGGGGGGGGAGTGTTAACCCGGCAGTCACTGGGGTATATTCTGTAACACGACTCACTGGGGGCGGGGGGGGAGTGTTAACCCGGCAGTCACTGGGGTATATTCTGTAACACGACTCACTGGGGGGGGGGGAGTGTTAACCCGCAGTCACTGGGGGTATATTCTGTAACACGACTCACTGGGGGGGGGGGGAGTGTTAACCCGGCAGTCACTGGGGTATATTCTGTAACACGACTCACTGGGGGGGGGGGAGTGTTAACCCGGCAGTCACTGGGGTATATTCTGTAACACGACTCACTGGGGGGGGGGGGGAGTGTTAACCCGGCAGTCACTGGGGTATATTCTGTAACACGACTCACTGGGGGGGGGGGGGGAGTGTTAACCCGGCAGTCACTGGGGTATATTCTGTAACACGGACTCACTGGGGGGGGGGAGTGTTAACCCGGCAGTCACCTGGGATAGTCTGTACACGACTCACTGGGGGGGGGGGGAGTGTTAACCCGGCAGTCACTGGGGGTATATTCTGAACACGACTCACTGGGGGGGGAGTGTTTAACCCGGCAGTCACGGGGTATATTCTGTACACGACTCACTGGGGGGGGGGGGGGAGTGTTAACCCGGCAGGTCAACTGGGGTGTATATTCTGTAAACACGACTCACTGGGGGGGGGGAGTGTTAACCCGGCAGTCACA
>JAXIVJ010004761.1:2500-79891 GCA_036785665.1 Chirona hameri | reverse complement strand
GCTAGGGAGTAGGGTGTCTATTTTACGTTAGTTTATTGTTCAAAGTAAATATAATATCTATCTTACGTTAAGTATTTCGTTCAAGGTCAAAATTAAATAAAACACGAGACACACATATATACACATTTTATTCCATACACACACAGACACACACACACACATTTGAACATACACTTGCGAAAGGTGGCAGTGTTGATGGAGCTGAGGCGCCATCATTGCGGCAACGGGAGGCTGTTGCCAGTCCCCTGGCTCCGGCGCCCCGGCGAGACCTGGTTGTGAGGTGTATTTGCTGGGAGAAAACTCCTAACTAATACAAAAAACAGCGTCTATCGCAATTGGGAAAAACCTGCGCAGAAAGCCAAAATTGCGCTAGGCAAAAAAAAACTGCTATATTTCATTAAATAATCGTGTTTGGTAATGGAAATCAAAGAGGAGGCCAATCAATTCTGGATAACTATCACTCAACAGCGTTTGTAAGTTCAATGTGATACGATTCCGTTGCGTGTATTCAATTATTTTCTGGCGTTTGGCGTTGTGCACTGGGCAAGTAATCAGTAAATGTTTAATAGTGTAGCGCGGATAACCTGGGCAGTGTTGGCAATTTGGCGGCGGAAGGTTTTCCATAATATAATAATGAGTAGTTTGTGTATAACCGAGGCGGAGGCGTGCTAGTATTATTTCTTTTTCTCGACAATTCTGATGACTGGATATAAAATGTTGGATTTTTGGTTTGATTGGATGTAGGTGGAAATGCGGAGCAGCGTCCCACTCACGCTGGCGCAATATGCTAAGTTGTGAATTTATATAATTTAAAACATTTGATACTGGGCTTGGTAAATGGTTTTCTGATGGCAACTCCAGACTTAATTTTGTCAGTCTGTCGGCTTCCTCGTTTCCTGGGATACCGGCGTGTCCCGGGATCCAGAGGAATTTTATGCTGCTGTTTTTGTTGTTTAAATACTTGATTAGCTGTCTAATTTTGAATACTATCGGGTTTCTAATGTCACTAATTGATGAAATGGCAGATAGCGAGGCGGACGAGTCTGTGCAAATGATTACTTCTTTCAGTTTTTCCTTTCTAATATATATTAATGCTAACAAAATCGATGATAATTCCGCTGTATATATGCTATGTCTGGAAGTCGGAAGTTATTTTTTGATGTGTTTGAATAGTAAGCACCACCGGTTCGGCCATCGCGCCGTGAACCGTTTGTGTAAATGTATGTGTTGTGTTGTGTTGTGCTTTGTGTTCGTGGAAGTGTGTGTGTCTCTGCCGCCGTGACTGTGTTTTTGTTGTGTGTGAAGAAGCGGTGTGTGTCTGGTGTTGTGTCGAGCCAGTGAGGTGTGAGTGGTGGCGTTGGCATTGTGTTGATGTGTGGAATGTTGAATAGTGTGAGTGTTTGTCTGATTCTGTGACTGATGAGTGGGTGTCGTTTTTGTAGTAGTGTTTGTCGTCTTGTGGGTGCGGGGTGATTTAAGATGTGGAATGTTGGGCGTGTGGGGTGTGAACTTGCGCTGGCGTAGTATCTGAGTAATGTGTATTTGCGTCGGCGGCAGAGTGTGGGAATGTTTGTGTCGATGTGTAAGTTTGTGGTGTTGGTGGTGCGGCAGGCCTCAGTCACGATCCGCAAGGCAGTGTTCTTGACAGTTTGCAATTTAGTAATTTCTTTGAAACATATATCATCAAATAAGAATGCATTATAATCCAGGATTGGGCGTATAATGCATTTTTATTTGATGATATATGTGAATGCATTATACACCCAATCCCGGATTATAATGCATTCACACACACGCACACGCACGCGCAAGCACGCGCACGCGCACGCGCACGCGCACGCGCACGCGCACGCGCATGCGCACGCCCACGCCCACGCCCACGCGCACGCCCACGCCCACGCCCACGCCCACGCCCACGCAAACGCAAACGCAAACGCACACGCACACGCACACGCACACGCACACGCACACGCACACGCACACGCACACGCACACGCACACACACACACACACACACACACACACACACACACACACACACACACACACACACACACACACACACACACACACACACACACACACACACACACACATTGCTGAGTTCACAGGCTTCAGAAATCAGAGGTGACGGGGATGGACGGGGAACGAATGTAGAGAAGTCATTCCCGGATATACTTTTGTTTATATCGAGATTGGAGTCCCTCGTAAGTAGAATGCAATGCTAATGAAAATATATAAACTTAGTGGTGGAATAGGTGGGGTTTAAATTACATCAACAGTTACTGTTACGCGTATTTACTAACCAACAAATGTTATCTCTAGTGTCCAATATATCCATCAAATCTTCCACAAAGGATGTCCTCCTCCCTGTGCCTACATTCCGCGCTGGCAGTCTCCTGCTCACACTCTCACCATCCCCAGCCACACTTGTCTGCTGGCCGGCCCTGACGCGCCCTTCTCTAACGGACCGTGCCCGGTGCAGGGGAGCCGTGCAGCCGTCCGTTACGTCTCACCAGTCCCCCGAGCGCCGCCACTCCCGTGCACCGGACCGGCCGGCGTTCGAGCCCTCTCTGACGCACGAGATAACGCACATCCATCACCGCAGAGAGGCCTGTCAGCGAAGGTAGCCAGCCGCCTGTCAGCGAAGGTAACCAGCCCCCGCCCGACAGCCGTTTTTTTACAGCTGCTGATGCTAAGAGTACATACACGCAGTCGAGACTGGGCTCACGCAGTCGAGGTTGAGGCTCACGCAGTCGAGACTGGGATCACGCAGTCGAGGTTGGGGCTCACGCACGCGGCTGATATATAATCATATGATCGGTACTCGAGAGGTGCGACGCTGTTCTGGGTGCACTACGCTACACTAGCAATGTCAGATAAAAATGTTACGTGCTTCCGAACTGTGCTTTAACTCAAAGTAGATAAAAGAACGGAACGCGCATACCGCTCTTTATCGCCACGATTGGGTACAAGAGCAATGAGCATGGTAAAGGGATTATACGGGGTTTTCCCAGAATAATTGAGTTGCATAGTAAAACTTACTTAAGAGCCGTGTAGACTACCGTGTAGACTAGACTACCGTGTAGACTACCGTGTAGAAGTCACACGGTAGTCATATTTTTATGAAAATTACCTCTTCTGCACATAAGGACATTTCATAGTGCGCGGTGATGTCACCGCGTACTTTCTGCAGTTACTAGCCGAGGCAGAGCCAGTCATCTATTTTATGTTAATGAAAACACCTCACTTATGGTATATTTCCGGTTACAGTAAGCAATATATGATAACATAAACTTTTTTCAACGACAGCAGCAATTAGGGTAAGATGGGGCAACACGCCCCACCGGGGTAAAACGCCTCACCAAGATATCTCGGAATTTAAAAGGTCCCGGGCAAAAATATTCTGCTCTACAAAACAAGCAATATATGGTCGGTATATATGGTGTATATGTATATATATGGTCGGTAATATATGGTCATAATCCCATCGAAGGCGTCATAATTTCTGCGGCGCTTTCCAGAGATATAAGTAAAAGTCTGTTTTTTTAGCGTTTTCTGTTATATCAGTACTGAAATGGACCAGGAGCATCCTTTCTCTCAACACTTTTCTTCCAGATAATTCAAGTCAACTGAAAGGTCAGAATCTGATGTAAGAAAAGTTCCATTGCTCATTTATGGGTTCATGCACGTTTTTGGGCTTGGCTCGCATTTCATCGAAAGCGCGCAATGGGGTAAAACGCCCCTTTCGTCTTGGGGCAAGACGCACCGTGCTTAACCGTTGATGACCTATTGTGCCTAAACTGTTCAACTGATCTAAATAATGGACATAGGCCCAGCGAATGCATATTTAAAGAGCCTTTGATTTTGTTCTTGTTTGTTCCAAGCTATCATAGTTCCCGAGATATTTGGGGAAATCTGAGACAGATTCCAGGAATTACCATGCTGACCTTTGACTACCTCTGTTGACCTAAGTATTGACCTGAGCCCAAAAATAACGAAATAGTTTCCACATTAATTCCGACGAGCTATCGAACGGTATTTTTTTCTCGCCTACTCTCCATAGGAGCCAAGTTCGAGGGGATGGGGCGTTTTGCCCCATCGGCGCGTCTGAATGAATATGTATTGCCCCCAGGGGGTGGGGCAATACATATTCATATTCATTTATTATAATTTATCCACGCAGTGGTTATTACGAATTCAGTCAACAGTTACATAATGCCATAAAATGCGTGGCAGTAAAATGACAGCAGAAAATAAACACGCGTGCTGCTAAAACATTCCCCATTAATACCGATACGACAGATACGACTAAACCCATCACGGGTACTCTGGAACTATGCAGCGACACTATACTGATGCGACTATGCAGTGACGGCTCTCGGCACAGCAGATCGGACGTTCCAGGATGATGCCGCCCTGAACGCAAACTCTCGCTGAGTTTTGGCCAGTCGGCACCTTGGGAGCAGTCGGCAAATACGCCCCTTTTGCAGGCTCCTCGAAAATCGTCGCCTACAAATTTGCTAACTGAAGAAGGTATAATTAGGCGATGCAGAATACATGCCAAATCTCCAAACTATGTGAAAATGCTATTACTCGCCGCCTCCGTCAAATAGGAAACGAGATTTTCAGCAAAATGCATATAATCTTGCCCCATGCTACCCTACCTAGTTTTCCCATAAAATTATATATTTTGCATTAATTTTCATGCCAAAAAAATAATACGCCACCACCAAATTATCAACGCTAAATGCCGCAAGGAAAAAAACACAAAAACCTCAAAACCCGAACGAACAGTATGAAGTAATAAAGAGTCCCGTGGGAATTGAATTGAATAATCTTTTGTGATCCAGTGTAGGACTTGCAGTTAATTAAAAGCTTTAACATTGATGAAAAACGCATGGCATTACTTGCCCGGTTTAGAGCGTCTTTAATTTAGTAACTCCTTCTACAATCGTCATCCAGATGGCAAAGAGCGCAAGAATTATCACGTATGCCAAGGTGGTTTACATCAAGGCGATATGTTTACATAGTAATTTCACACAATTTCACAATTTCAGGCTTACCTTCATGTAAAGGTAAGCTTAATTCAATTCATTTATATTGATATTGATTCGGGAGAAATGTCCTGGGGCGGAATTGGCCTCCATCTTGGATTTTTCTCTTCACGGTCACGTGACTTATTAATAGTTAACGTGCTATGGTGAACAGTAAATAAACCCTTTTGCGGCAGCTTGCTTCTGAGTTCGTAACCGCTATTTTGTCTCAGCCGCGCAGATTACTGCACCATTGAACTTGATGCAGATTATAAGATAAGAAAGTGATGGACACTAATGCCGATCAAGTACTCGTTATCTGATACAAGTCTCGAAAAACGCCAAAGATAATTGCTGAAATCATGGACTAAATGAGCATTGAGGTCCATGGTATATGTTTTAAACGTGTTTAAAGCTCACACAAGTGCAAAAGAGTGCATTTCCTATCAGGACGGAAACCCGAAGAATCCCTTTAATGACGATTTGTTTCGTTTCGCTTACGTTTACCCATCTCCGTCCTTCCCAAAAACTCCTGCCAAAATAACAGAATAAGCTTTGCGTTCTGCACATCACCACTGCCTCTGAAATCAGCCCTCAACTCTTTCCATCCCCCCTGCCCTCGCCATGGCTATAGCTCCATCCAAGGCCGTAAAAGCTCCATCCATGTCTCCTCACCATGATCATCGGATGGCCGTCGGACGAGGACATCATCGGATGGCCATGCAGGGCCCGTCGGACGAGGGTCAGCCGTGTACCGGCCGACTCCCTATACCGGCGCCCACCGGTTCTGACCGGTGCGGTGTCACCCGGGCTGCATACGGCCTCATACGGCACCTGGTATGCCTGGCGCCGTCACAGTCCGAAGTCCCGCCCCTGCCATCCCGCCGAGGACATCAGCCAGTCACCAGCTGCCTCGTTACCGAACCGACACTACCCGTGACGTAACCGGCGCGGCCCGGATCGAACCGGAGAGCGGCCCGGATTGAACCGGAGAGGGGCCCGGATTGAACCGGAGAGCAGCTCGGATTGAACCGGAGAGCGGCTCAGATTGAACCGGAGACCGGCATCGTGATGACTTCTGCCAAAGCAGCGGGGATTCCCTCGGGCGGCGAGGATTCATGAGTAGTTTGGTGAAATGCTGGAGGGTTGTGTAATGTGTTGAGTTGGGGGATATGCGTAGTTCTGCAGCTGGGAGCAGTGGATATGTGGCGTGTCTACTGTCCATATAATGGTGCATGGTTGGCGATGTTATGAAGAGCGGTGTTTACAGTCTTTAAATAGAGATGCAGATTGATATGAAAGTAGGATGGCATGTAAAAGACGCTCAGAAATGCGGCTATGTTGTTCAGCTACAGACCAACTCCACTTCACGCCAACTTAGCTATTGCAATTATTATTGTTTTGACCACCATCTAAGAATCAAACGAGCTTTGCACGTTATGGACAATCTACATTCCTTTACCAGGTTCCTATTTTCGCTGCTAAAATTTCAAACGGTAGGCTGCTGGCCACCATGGGGTAAGCTAATGCTGACCACTGCTCGCTAATATGTCAAGTGCTCGGTTAAACACTTATCGAAAGGAACAGTGGAGCATTAACCCTCGCCCGGGTAGGGCAAAATATCTACGTGACCGGGTAGGGAGAGGAGGGGGGGGGGGGCTGCTAAAAGGGGGTACGTTGTTGGTACGACCCCTGGCGTTTCGCCCCTAATTGAGCTAGGGCTTCGATTAAAAACGAACGTGTTTCTTGTGACGAGAGGAAGCCGTTGATATCCAATTTTAAGATCCTGGGTCATTAGGTGACCTCTGAGGTCATGTAAATGACCCAAAAGTCATCCAAATTATAAATGCGTATACATTGAATTTAATCGAGCTAGAATCGTGAACGAGCATATGATTATGCTTAATGGGTGCCAAATTTGAAATCAGCGGCATAAAATGTCCTAGAAACTGCCAAATTCCAAAAAGGTCATGTCAGGTCATCTGAGGTCAGTGATCTCGGCTGATCTGTGGAAGCGCATGATCCCAGTGGAACATATAGGTATGTAAAATGGATCCAGATTTTAAATCAGCGTCACAAAATGTCCTAGGAACTGCCAGAAGTAATCCAAAATAATCAGGTCATCGGAGGTCATTGACCTCCGTTGACTTCTGAAAAGGTCAACCGAGGTCACGATATCGGTGGAAACCATAAATTTCACCTGGTAACACCTGTACATATGCTCCTGAACAACAAACACTCGGAAACTGCACAAGTTACAAGCATCGATACTACGGGACGCCAGTCGCGCCTGACATGACCTTGAGAAACAGGTCATAGGTCACGGGTCATGTGGGGTAGAACTTCAAAATTTGCAGAGTATGTGTAAAATTGTTCAAAAGTACGGTACTGAAAGTTGTATCGTAATCGGTTGATAACTACGCGAGTTATTTCCGAAAAACCGACGAGGGAGGGTGGCATCTACCCCCCCCCCCACACCAGTTAGCCCTCGCCCTACGGGAGCTTCTTCACCTTCGCCCTACGGGGGAGGGCGTCCTAAAAAGACCCACTGTTAACTTCCAAACCAAGCGACATAGAGCAACGCGGTAAGAACCAACATGTTGCCTGTCATGTTTGGAATCTAACGGTATGCAATTTTCAGGTTTCGGGTCAACGAGTGACCTTCCAGGTCAAGTGAATGACCTCGATCGACCACGTCCAAAACAGCGATTTTGCTCTGTCAGAAAACCTCAAAATGAGAAATTGATACATGTAAATAAAAAGGCATGTTCCTAGACCAGTTTTGTCTTAGAAATACAGAAAAGGTAATTACTGATTCGCATCTGGTCAAAAAAGTCAAAAAAATGATTAAAAAAAATAATGTCATGAATTTCTTACACTTAGGGAGCGATCACTCAGTCAAAAATAGAGATATTTCTTTGAAATTTGATTTGAGTATTGCCCATACTCAGTTCTCTCACACATATTCCGTTTTTTTAACATCTTTGAAAATTTTGATTTTGTAGTGATTTTTCCAAAAAAGCAGTTTTTGTTGATTTTGGGGGTCAAAAACCCAAAATTGTGAAAATCAGAGATTACCATTTTAAAGAAAATTACATTTTGTATCTTTGCTTAATTGCGTTTGTAATTTGCTTTAAAACTCTGTTTTCTACGATTTTTCAAACATTTATCGTTTTTCCACCAACATGTCATCAAAACATCATTATTTCCAAAATTGTCAACAAATTTCAAATTAATTTTTGCAGCATACGTATAATTGTTGTATACTTAGCTACTGAAAATTTCAGGAAGGTGCGCCACATGTATAAAATGTTATGCAAGAAAAACCTCAGAGGGGGGGGGGTCGTTTTAGGACCCCCCCCCCCGTAGGGCGAGGGTTAACCCGCGACTTATTGGTGGGGGGGGGGCTATTTCCCCCCCCCCCCCCTCCCGTTATTTAGAAATAACTCCTAAACGAACATCGGTATCGTCATCTAATTAGCAGTACCTTCTCTCACATCAATTCCACACATGTTGGCAAAAGAAAAATATGAGGTTATGATAGGTCATCCGGGAATGTCGTCAGAGTGACGTCATGTTCTTCGGTTTTTGTTGCAAAATAACGGTTTGCAGAAAACACTGTCAAAGGTAAGATGTTTGAGATAAACTCAATTGTCTTAAATAAAATTACTGACAATAGACCGGGCTATCAAACTGCTATCTCGGATTTGTTTAGTTTTTTATTCAAAATTTTGAGAAATCCAAGTTCATTTTTTTTTTAAATCAAGAAAAAAACAGAATTATCCAAAAACCGGAATATATGTGATCGACGTGTGCGGTGAATATGTGTACTAAATTTGAAGTTGATATCTTCAAAAATGACTGACTTATGACCTTTAAATGACAAAAATCGACCACCTCTCACAGCATTATGCATAAAAAACGCATTTCCGTTTTTGTTTTTACTTCTATTTATATGGAACAAACAATGTTCTAAGGTCATTTTTCGCGTTCTAGACGAAAAATAAACCCATAAACATGTGTTACAACGCCTAATGACCGTAATCTGCAGTTTGACCTCGTGACCTCGGATGACCTTGACCTGACCCAAGGTCATACACAGCTTAGAAAGGTACTTAGAAGTGTCAGACACACGAATAATACCGATTTATCGACAGCTTATGCGCTTAATATCGCAATTTTGCGCGACAATTATATCCATCGAGACCTTTTGACACGGTCAAAAATTGTGTACTTGACCTGACCTGTGACGTCATCGGTGACCCCGAGGTCAACAATATTATGTTTTCCTCAATAAATGTCCCAGGGCTATCGAATGCCGTTTGAATTTTTACATTCGGTCCAGTAGTTCCGGAGATCCGATGGGGGTGGGCAAAAGATAGCCCCCCCCCCCCCCCCCCCCCAGTAAGTCGCGTTATGAAATATACCCCAGTAACTCGCGGGTTAAAGGGAAATTATGTCATTTTTCAAAAAAATGGAGTTAGCACTTGACATTGGGAGAAGAGACAAAATTATATGTAAATTCATTCACATTAAACATTTAAATATCATAGACATGATAATAACCAGAATTGCTAACCTAACTCCAAAAAAAGATGCTTTAGTAAATAAAACACAGGAAGCTTTCGGCTTGCACTTTCATCAGCCATTGCCACCAGAAGCCCAGACTGAATAATGTGCTGTGCAAAATGGAACCGGGGCTGAACCCGGGCTGCACCTCTCGCAGTGACGTTCAATTATCAAGGCACACATCAGCCACCAGAGGCCAAGGATGAATGGCTGATGAAGGCGCAAGCCGAAAGCTTCCTATATTGTGTTGTATTTACTAAAGCATCCTTTTTTTTAAATATGAGAGTTAGGTTAGCAATTCTGAAAAGGTATTTCCCTTTAATCGGTCGAACCGATGTCCATCAAGACAGCTCAGGTTCAGCCCAGGTTCAGCCCAGGTTCAGCCCAGGTTCGGGTCACCTCTGATTGAGCTGAAATTTGCACAGAAGATCCACCAGAGGCCCACCTATCAGCATTCGGTGTCACTCCCAGCGGTTTGACCTCCAGAGTTCAAGCAAGGTCACGAGATCAAATATTGCACAGTACATTGTGGCCTACCCAGAAGAGCTACGGAGATGAATCCAACGCTAAAATACTCGTACATACTTGGTCTTACCTTTCCCACAACGACTTCACCTCTCAAGGTCACCATTTGACCTAAGGTCATTTAATGTTCAGCCGCCAGTACCCTGGCACAGCGCATAACTGGTATACAACAATTATGTTACAAATTAAAAAGCATGGCGAAATGTGACCCAGATGATGCGCTAACATTCGCCGCAAAAATCTACTTGATAGCTATCACGGTTTGACCTTGACAATTAAACGTCACTGCGAGAGGTGCAGTCCGGGTTCAGGCAAGGTTCGATTTTGCACAGCACATTGTGGCCTACCAAGAAGAGCTACGGGGATAAATACAACGCTAAAATACTCGCACACACTTGGTCTTACGTTTCCCGCATCGACCCGACCTCTCAAGGTCACCATTTGACCTAAGGTCATTTGGGGACTCAGCCGCTGGTACAATTGCACAGCGCATAACTGGTATAAAAAAAAAATATTATTTGTAATATAATTTTTAATTATTAACCCGGACTGCACCTCTCGCAAAGACGTTTAATTGTCAAGTTCAACCGGTGATAGCTATCCAGTAGGTGTTTTCGGCGAATGATAGCGCATCACCTGGGTCACATTTCCACATGCTTTTAATTTATAAAATAATTGTTGTGTACCAGTTATGCGCTGTGCCATGGTACCGGCGGCTGAGCCCCAAATGACCTTAGGTAAAATTGTGACCTTGAGAGGTCAAGTCATCGTGAGAAACGTAAGACCAAGTATGTACGAGTATTTTAGTTTTGGATTCATCCCCGTAGCTCTTCTGGGTAGGCCACAATATGCTGTGCAAAATCGAACCTGGGCTGAACCCGGGCTGCACCTCTCGCAGTGATGTTTAATTGTCAAGGTCAAACCGTGACAGCTATCAAGTAGGTGTTTTCGGAGAATGTTAGCGCATCACCTAGGTCACATTTCTATATGCTTTTTAATTTTTGTTTTGTATACCAGTTATGCGCTGTGCAATGGTACCATCGGCTGAGTCCTCAAATGACCTTAGGTCAAATGGTGACCTTGAGATGTCAAGTCGTTATGGGAAACGTAAGACCAAGTATGTACGAGTATGTTAGGGTTGGATTCATCTACGTAGCTCTTATGGGTGGGCCACAATGTGCTGTGCAAAATCGAACCTGGCCTGAACCCGGGCTGCACCTCTCGCAGTGACGTTTAATTGTCAAGGTCAAACCGTGATAGCTATCAAGTAGGTGTTTGCGGCGAATGTTAGCGCATCACCTGGGTCGCATTTTGACATGCTTTTTAATTTAAAAAAAAATTGTATACCAGTTATGCGCTGTGCAATGGTACCAGCGGCTGAGTCCCCAAATGACCTTAAGTCAAATGGTGACCTTGAGAGGTCGGGTCGATGTAGGAAACGTAAGACAAAGTATGTACGAGTATTTTAGCGTTGGATTCATCCCCGTAGCTATTCTGGGTAGGCCACAATGTGCTGTGCAAAATCGAACATGGGCTGAACCCGGGCTGCACCTCTCGCAGTGACGTTTAATTGTCAAGGTCAAACCGTGATAGCTATCAAGTAGATTTTTGCGGCGAATGTTAGCGCATCGTCTGGGTCACATTTCGACATGCTTTTTAATTTGTAAAATAATTTGTGTATACCAGTTATGCGCTGTGCAATGGTGCCAGCGGATGAGTCCCCAAATGGCCTTAGGTCAAATGGTGACCTTGAGATGTTAAGTCGTGGGAAACGTAAGACCAGAAGACCAAGTATGTACGAGTATTTAAAAAGAGCCTTAAAGGTAGGTGCATATGTTAACCCGCGCCCCGCTGGGGGGGGGGGGGGGCAAAATCTGCCTCCTCCCGGATTTTCTCAATAACTTGAAAACTATGATAGATATCGACGTGAAACTTTCAGTACCTTATGCTACATCAATTGTACGTCTTCTGACCAAATTTTAGTGAAATTGATGCAGTTCTTTGGGACATAATGGTATTTTAATGACGTCATATCATGCTATTTTTAGTGGAAAAATGATCAATGTTTCAAAAATCGTTGAAAATCGAGTTTTGATGCAAATTGCAAAAAAAAACGTCAGAAGAAAGGAAATGACATTCTCTTCCAAATGGCCATCTCGGATTTTGGAGAGAGCAAAATTAACCCCCTTTTTTTTGTTTTTACTTTTTTTGGAAGAATTTTCAAAACATCATTTTTTAGAAGATATTTTTCTTTTTTAAACGGAAGAAATATTAGAGAACCAAGTATGGACGATACTTCAAACCACATTTCAAAGCAATAGCTTTATTTTTGACTGACTTATGGCGCCATAAGTATAAGTATTAAGTAACTCATGACGTAATTTTTTTAAGTTACGTTTTTTGGCTTTTAGTGACCCGATACAGACAAATAAATGTCACCGCTGTATTTCTGAGACAAAGCTGGTCTAGAAACATGCCTTTTTTATTTAGATTAATCAATTTCAATTGTTGTCCTTATTGTGACCTGACCTTGACCTGAGAGCTATTATATGCGGTCAGGTTGTGAACACGGCTGCTACTATCGAATTATACGCGTAAATAACCCATACAACATGTGTTGCATGGTTTTCGTAGACCTGTGACCTATTGTGACCTGACCTTGACCTTTGCTTACAATTTCACTTTTGCTTATGCGGGAGATGCATTATACCTTTGAGAGCACTTTGTGCGATAATAGTCGCAATATAAGGTTTTGGATGGAAAGTATGGCCCAAAAACCCAAAATACCTCAATTTTTACATTTGTCCTGACCGTGACCGGAGACATGTGACCTTATTTGGAAAATTTCGCGTATGCTTTAGATGCGCGTCTCATTGAGAGCTTTCGATTGCCGCCTTGCGCGTCTCGCTGCCGTTATTGGTTCAGAAGATAACGATGGGGCAGAATCTTCCCCCCCCCCCCAGCGGGACGCGTTCGGCTGGAAACCAAAGCGGGGCGCGGGTTAATATAAAGTATTCAGAATCTCATCGAAAGCTTTGAAAGCCAAACTGTGTGACTGTTTTTCTGCGACATGCATCAGAAGTCAGAATGTCCCGAATAATTGGTGTCATTTTTAGCTCGCTTCACCGTCACGTGTATTGGGTGCCCACGTGTGGCATCGAGGGATTACCGTGAGCCGTGATATGACTCAGACTGAGCTGATTCAATGACCGACGGCGGGTGGCGACACCGCAGCCTGCTGCAGCGGCCTTGTGAGCTGGCACAGTTCGGGCTGCCGGCCTTGTGAGCTGGCACAGTTCGGGCTGCCGGCTTTGTTAACTGGGACAGCTCGGGCTGCCGGCTTTGTTAGCTGGGACAGCTCGGGCTGCCGGCTTTGTGAGCTGGCACAACTCGGGCTGCCGGCCTTGTGAGCTGGCACAACTCGGGCTGCCGGCTTTGTTAGCTGGGACAGCTCGGGCTGCCGGCTTTGTGAGCTGGCACAACTCGGGCTGCCGGCCTTGTGAGCTGGCACAACTCGGGCTGCCGGCTTTGTTAGCTGGGACAGCTCGGGCTGCCGGCTTTGTTAGCTGGGACAGCTCGGGCTGCCGGCTTTGTTAGCTGGCACAGCTCGGGCTGCCGGCTTTGTGAGCTGGCACAACTCGGGCTGCCGGCCTTGTGAGCTGGCACAACTCGGGCTGCCGGCTTTGTTAGCTGGGACAGCTCGGGCTGCCGGCTTTGTGAGCTGGCACAACTCGGGCTGCCGGCCTTGTGAGCTGGCACAACTCGGGCTGCCGGCTTTGTTAGCTGGGACAGCTCGGGCTGCCGGCTTTGTTAGCTGGGACAGCTCGGGCTGCCGGCTTTGTTAGCTGGCACAGCTCGGGCTGCCGGCTTTGTTAGCTGGCACAGCTCGGGCTGCCGGCCTTGTGAGCTGGCACAGTTCGGGCTGCCGGCTTTGTTAGCTGGGACAGCTCGGGTTGCCGGCTTTGTTAGCTGGCACAGCTCGGGCTGCCGGCTTTGTGAGCTGGCACAACTCGGGCTGCCGGCCTTGTGAGCTGGCACAACTCGGGCTGCCGGCTTTGTTAGCTGGGACAGCTCGGGCTGCCGGCTTTGTGAGCTGGCACAACTCGGGCTGCCGGCCTTGTGAGCTGGCACAACTCGGGCTGCCGGCCTTGTGAGCTGGCACAACTCGGGCTGCCGGCTTTGTTAGCTGGGACAGCTCGGGCTGCCGGCTTTGTTAGCTGGCACAGTTCGGGCTGCCGGCTTTGTTAGCTGGCACAACTCGGGCTGCCGGCTTTGTTAGCTGGCACAGTTCGGGCTGCCGGCTTTGTTAGCTGGCACAGTTCGGGCTGCCGGCTTTGTTAGCTGGCACAGTTCGGGCTGCCGGCTTTGTTAGCTGGCACAACTCGGGCTGCCGGCCTTGTGAGCTGGCACAACTCGGGCTGCCGGCTTTGTTAGCTTGGACAGCTCGGGCTGCCGGCTTTGTTAGCTGGCACAGTTCGGGCTGCCGGCTTTGTTAGCTGGCACAACTCGGGCTGCCGGCTTTGTTAGCTGGCACAGCTCGGGCTGCCGGCTTTGTTAGCTGGGACAGCTCGGGCTGCCGGCTTTGTGAGCAGTGACGGCGAATGGTATTTTCGGATGGGGGGAAATAAACCCAGATGCCCCCTCGGCCAAAGGGCCCTCCTCCAATAGAATGGCGCGAAATGGAATATCCTCGGATTTAGGCCACTATATTTTGCAGGGCCCTCTAAATGGTCGCAAAAAAAACGTCGGACAGGCCCATTTTGAAGTATCAGGCCTTCCAAGGGCCCCTCAGGCCTACCGATCGCCCCCCCCCCTCAGGCCGACTGAGGACCTTCTGTCGGCCTTAAGAGGGTCCCTCAGGCTGGCTGGGGGCACCTCGGGGCCAACGGTCATTTTTTCGGTCATTTTGTTTTTTAAACGAACTATCTCTTACAAATGTATGGGGCAAATCATATACCCCCCAACTCCTGGAGTGGGGGGAGCTGCCCCCCCCCCCCCCTGTTTGTGAGCTGGGGCAGCTCGGCGCAGCGTGCAGGGCGCGTTGTGCTGTGACACACGTGTGTAGGAGATATGTATGGGACAGAGGAGAGGGAGGGGAGGGGGCAGGTGCAGTCCGGCTGTGACGCTGTCTCTGCGTGATGGGGGAGGGGAGGGGGCAGGTGCAGTCCGGCTGTGACGCTGTCTCTGCGTGATGGGGGAGGGGAGGGGGCAGGTGCAGTCCGGCTGTGACGCTGTCTCTGCGTGATGGGGGAGGGGAGGGGGCAGGTGCAGTCCGGCTGTGACGTTGTCTCTGCGTGATAGGGGAGGAGAGGGAGGGGAGGGGGCAGGTGCAGTCCGGGTGTGACAGGGCGTGACGCTGTGTCTGCGTGATAGGGGGAGGGAGGGGGAGGGGTTCTAACACAGGCCAGGTGCAGTCAGCTGCAGCCAGGTGCAGCCAGTATATGCGGGTCGAGTTCGGTGAGCAATTTGGTCTGATTTGAAGTTGTTTCACAGAGGTTTGCATGCCCAGTTCGTAGGCGACAGCGAGCTTAAACGAATGTTCTTATTGACGAAATGTCATGCCAGGTAAAATTGGAGTTGAAATTTTAAGTTCACGTACTAACTCGTTCGTTCATTTATCCATTTTGCAAGATATCGCTCATCAATCAATTCACCGGAATCAAAGTTATTTTATTTTTAAGTTTAAGGTGACCTGATAGGTTTATATTTTGTTCTGTTGACATTCGGTAAACGGGTGCCGTTGGATTCTGGCATTCCGGAAGTTGATTACGCATCACATCCAACAACCTGTGCCGCTATTTAACATCACCTACAACTAATTACAGCTCGATAACAATAGAGTAACAGCCCATGTAACCCTCACTCCAAGGAAAGTCCGAATCGATGTTCGTACATCCCACGCACTCCCACCCAAAAGCCATCAAAAGGCACGCGAATTTCATCAAATTAAACAAGTTAGCGTGCACGCTAACTCCACTAAAAAGCTGGCGAGATGGCATCCACCATAACGAGAAACGTGAAAGAAAGAAAAAAACTGTAAAGCAATCCAGACAAGGCATTTCCAGGCCGGAACTGAACTGGTCAGCGGTAGGTATATTGGACTGGTCATGCTCGTGCCATGAAGTTTAACAAAACAAAGTCAAATATAGGTACACTCCGCGGTGTGTTATGCACATATGCAGCGCGCGCAGGCTGCGCTCAGCTAAACACGCAGAGTTGAAACGGTGGCCCTACCACTCTGCAGAGGCAGAGCTTTGTTTCTGCGCCGTTGCAAGCATAACCAGAACACCTCCGTGTCGGTTCCGACCAGCGTTGCGGTACCGCCACCGTGTTTACGCTGGCTGTCGCGGCCGAGTCCGGCGCGTCATCAGGGACGTCATACGTGCCTGGTATGACGTCACAGGAACGCAGGACGGTCCGGCGGGAATAGACTGACCGCAGTTCCGAGACCGGTCGCGTAACGCCGCTTCCCGCTGACCGCTGTCAGAAGCGGACATTTTCTCGGTGGTGAAGCGGTGTCATTTATCGGTGAAGCGGATGAGCCGATGAGTGTAAATATACTTGGTGTTGATAGAGGAAATATCACGTCATTTCCTAGCAGGCACGTGTAACGACACCTGGCCAAACCGAACCAATCTGGTTATGGTCACTCAGTTCGATGTGCGCTTGACCGTTAGCTGTCTATAGTCCAAGTGGCCGGACACCGAGCTTATCGAGTGCGGATCATCGGACAGGTGAGCTTTCGTCGAACCCTCTGCCGCCGCTGGTGCTGTTGGATGATTCGCGCGGAAGGTGACGAGGCCTTGTGAAGCACCCGCACCGGCACACAGCGGCTAGCGCTAATGCACTTCATTTCAGGAACTGACGCATGACGTCACCAGAAAGCGTGACATCATCGGCCTATGCTTGCTGGAGTTATGTAAACTGTCTACGTTTTCGGCATACCTCAGCTGCCGACTACAGGGTCACTGGGCGGGCCCGGCGCTGTGTCTTGTGTGCACACTATGACTGAACAGCCAACGGGGAGCGGCCCGCCTGTGGGTCTGTCCCGCTCCTCTCCGCCATGCCGAGAGAACACTCCGGCGTCCCGGACCAGCCCGGCGGGGAGCTCTCTGGCCGGGTCTGAGGCGACACCGTCACCATCCCCACCGGGGTTCCTTCCCCGGGGTACATAACGAAGCTCTGGAGACGACGGAGGGCACCTCTGGAGGCCCGTATCGGTTCAGAGCACACGGGTAGTTCCCAGACGGCCGACGCCGGACTTCACACCAATGCACAGCGTCTACGACCAGGAAAATCCGCCACATCTACTCCCGAACAATGCGTAGTCACACCTCCGTTCCCACCCCGAACAACTCGGTCAGCGATATCCTGCAAATATGTATTCCTCGTTCAGCAGAGGGGTGGTCGCTCACCCAACACAGTACACAAATCAACGCACCAAGACGCGACGCGGACTGCTTCCGAAAACCAGCCGACCGCACTTACAAAAGCATAAATGTATCAAAGACTATACAACCAACCAGCACAGACGCGCGGCGGCGGCGGTGGCGGCGACAGAAGCTATGATGCAGCGGCACCACCGCGCGCACCAACAGAGGCGCCGGCGTCGGGTAGCACTACGTAACATAGGCGGGCTGCGGCCGCGACGGACGCGCCACGCTCAGAAGCGACAGAGGTGGAGACGGCCGCCGGCAGAGGGGCGCAGGCATCCGCAGGCGGGCCACAGGCGTCCGCAGGCGGGCCACAGGCGGACACAGGCGTCGGCGTTGACCGACCGCGTGCGCTTAACATGGACGATACGGCGGGCAGACTAGAACACACTCGTTGTGACCTGTCGGAAGAGGCCATCAGTTAGGGGCAGGCGCCGAGATGTCGTGAGTACATACTTAGACACATGTCACCGTGGCCGGCGAGCCAACACAAGGCAACAAGGACGGTACCGGGTAATAGGGGAAGCATTTTACGCTGCTATACCGGGTAATTGGAAATCAAGGCAATATACGGACCAGTAAGGTGCAGGTAAATCTGATCTACGTCAAAACAACAGAAGCAAAAAGTGTTGTAATAAGATCTAGGAGGATAACACCATCTGGCTTCCAATTAAGATATCAGCAGGAATAATTGAAGTGTCACGCCGAGGAGAATTTCGGCACAAAAAGCAGGACGTTGTGCTAATTGTCAGGAAATGACCTTGTCAAGGAGTTCTCCTCGACTGAAGTATACTGCAGTTCATAACTAAGACAGATATAGATCTCCAAACTACCCGCATCTGCAGCCAAGTTCGGGAGCAAAGTGGCGGTTTGAACTATTCGAATGAGGCCACGGTCACCTGACAGTGACCTATATTTCCATTTCCCCTGTAGAAATGGACGGAAATTCCCGCTTCCTCAAACGTTCAGCGTAACACGATATATAAACGTAACATACAATCACCGCCACAATCCGTTTCGAAGATATCACGGCGACAAATCAGTACCGGCGACTATGCTGCATGGGACATAGTCGCCGGTAACCCCAGCTCTATATGCAGTGCTGCTGTACCTAATTCCACCGACGTGACGGCCGTGACGCTTCTTGGCGTAACATAAACAGTACCCGGTAAGTGACGCTGCTCGACAAGCATTCGGTAATCCAAACACACCAGACTTGGCACTTATGAGCTCGTATTCCAGCGACCGGCGAATACGCGTCCGATCGATACCGTTATCTATAACATTACCCGCATAGGTTTTCCCAGGGGGAGGGAGTAAACCAGACGATGCAAATTGTTCAGCCAGAAATGCACAACAAACGAGCAAACAAACAGGCGAACGAAAGCGGACAATACGTTAATATGCCTGGATAATGCTAATTTCGGAATAAGGCGAATTTTCGCCACCAGTTTCAAAAACTGCAAACTTCGTAGGCGGGCTTTATTAGAGGCCAGCAGTAATAAGCGCGGCCGTGGGTAGTCACGAGTAATCGTGGGTCGTCACGAGTAGTCGTGGGGAGTCGTGGGTAGTCACGAGTAATCGTGGGTAGTCGTGGGTAGTCATGGGGAGTCGTGGGTAGTCACGAGTAATCGTGGGTAGTCGTGGGTAGTCGTGGGGAGTCGTGGGTAGTCACGAGTAATCGTGGGTAGTCATGAGTAATCGTGGGTAGTCACGAGTAATCGTGGGTAGTCACGAGTAGTCGTGGGGAGTCGTGGGTAGTCACGAGTAATCGTGGGTAGTCGTGGGTAATCGTGGGTAATCGTGGGTAATCGTGGGTAATCGTGGGTAATCGTGGGTAGTCACGAGTAGTCGTGGGGAGTCGTGGGTAGTCACGAGTAATCGTGGGTAGTCGTGGGTAATCGTGGGTAATCGTGGGTAATCGTGGGTAGTCGTGGGTAGTCATGGGTAGTCATGGGTAATCGTGGGTAGTCGTGGGTAGTCATGAGTAATCGTGGGTAGTCACGAGTAATCGTGGGTAGTCACGAGTAATCGTGGGTAGTCACGAGTAATCGTGGGTAGTCGTGGGTAGTCACGAGTAGTCGTGGGTAGTCGTGGGCAGTCGTGGGTAGTCGAGGGTAGTCACGAGTAATCGTGGGTAGTCGTGGGTAGCCGTGGGTAGTCGTGGGTAGTCGTGGGTAGTGAAGCTTCACTTTGATTAACCAGACACTGCCCGGCTGCTCCTACTGCTGGATGCCTCTACTCTTAAAGAGTGCCTAGTTTATGCGTTAAAATTACCGTGGCTACGGGGTATACAATGCACATGATTTGAGTATATCCCAGGAACACTTCTTAGACTTTCACTAAGGAGCCACCACATAGGGACTATATATTAGAAGCTTATCTGGTTTTTAGACACCAGTAGAATACAGACACCGCTAGGACGGTAACTGGGTGAACAAAGTCGCCACCACGCAAACTGTCCAGGCCCCCCCCCCCCCCCCCTCCACATCCCTCCCATTCGTCACGGTCCGGGCGGGACAGACCCCTCCCAACCCCCGTCCGTGATTCCGGCTCCGCGGGCCTCAGTGCCCGTCACACCGGCGTTACCACAGCCTGTGCGGCACACCCGGACACGTCGGGCCCTGCCGGGTCACCCCCTTTACAGAAACAATGGACCGCGCGGACGGGGTCGGTTACGCCCCACTATCGGGGATCTGAGCCACTTCCTGGGGGTGACGCGTGCTCCCCGCCCCGGGCATGCGTGCCGCTGCATGATTGCTCTCTGTGAACTAGACCCTGACGTCATGCCAGGGGGCGCCTTTGGGGAACATCCTGCTCGGCCAACCAACAAAAATCAGTCTCCCGTACTTAGGACAGTGATTATTTAGTTTCACAACTATGTGTCTCTTAACCTTCCCTGAACTAGGCATTAGTCCAGCTGACCCCCGCACGCAACAATACCTTGACACCGGCATATCTCCCCCCATCTTTAGCTTAGCATACCACATAGTTGTTGTCATACCACCTCTTCCACCCGGCACCCCTCCGATGTCTCGCCTCCTCCAGTCACCAATTCCTGGTCTATTACCCCACCTATGGCCTCCTCCCGGCCGCAGCAGCTGTCTGGACTCACCGCCTCCTCCAGTCACCAATTCCTGGTCTATTACCCCACCTATGGCCTCCTCCCGGCCGCAGCAGCTGTCTGGACTCGCCGCCTCCTCCAGTCACCAATTCCTGGTCTATTACCCCACCTATGGCCTCCTCCCGGCCGCAGCAGCTGTCTGGACTCACCGCCTCCTCCCGTCACCAATTCCTGGTCTATTACCCCACCTACGGCCTCCTCCAGGCCGCAGCAGCTGACTGGACTCACCGCCTCCTCCCGTCACATCACGTCCACGAAGTAGTCGGGCTGCCGGCCGTCGGCGGCGGCGGCGGCGCCGCCCGGCCCGGCCGCCGACCGCTGGCTCGTCACCGTGGTGGCCACCGACTCGGTGCCGTCACTACTGGAGCCGCCGCCGCCGCCGCCCGGGCCGCCACCGCCACCGCCGGGCTCCAGCCGCCGCCGCTGGGATCCGGCCGACGAGCCGCCGCTGCCGCTGCCTGCAGAGGGGGACGCACAGGGGCGGCGGCGTCAGTACACGGTATGGCGACAGTCCTCAAACGGCTGGTTAGCTAATTTAACAGAAATGGTTTAGCAAAAAGACAAACAAATATCGTGATGGTGGGGGTAACGTTATGCAGTTGATCGGCATCCGGTATTTATCAAACGTTATTCTCGTTTCAGCAACGAAGAAACTATTCAATTCTAGCAGAGACAGGGGAGGATTAAATATTGACATAACGGACCTACTATAAGCCATCAAGGAACATGCCAGCACTCCCGACAGCACACATTGTTGACAGGTAAACATGACAGCAATAAACAAACCACCACCACCACCTACTGAAACTGCGAACCAAGGGAAGGAAACGGGACCGTTCAGTTGACGTCGGGTTCCCTACCCGCTGTTATCCTCGTAAAAACCCGAGCAGAGCCCTGAGTCAGTCACACACGCAGCAGCAGCAGCAGCCCCATTTCTGGGATTAACTGGTCCCTTGGCGACGCTCAGATGATCTGGCCCGCCGACCACAACCGGCCACCGGCCCGTCCGGTCACAAGACTCCATCCGTCCGGTCACCGGACCCAGACCAACGGGAAGTCCGGCCACCAGACCCAGAACAGCGGGAAGCCCTGTCACCAGACCCAGACCAGCGGGAAGTCCGCGCAAGTCCCCAGTTGTACCAGATCATAACGGCAGAACACCACCGACAGTCACAACCTGCAGTTAATTCCGATACTATAAATATACACTGGCTGAAACCACAGCCGCGGGGATCAACCGAACATTAACCACACGGCCACGCATGTTGCCCGCAGCCAGCCAGCCAGTGTCTTCCTCTAACCCGCCCCCTGACGGAGCGTTCCTGTCTAGATCCCGTGGTGGTTCTGAGGTTTTGTGACGATGCGACCGCTGCCGTTTATCGTGGGGGCTTCTCGCGCCGACCCAAGCGGGGAACCGAGGGGGACTCATGCAACAGCCAGACTCGCACCGGAACACATGGAGGCGACCCGAACGCTCTACAGACTGAGCCACCCGGACCTCTCCCGTCCGAATCTAAGCACCCCCCCCCCTCCACCACGTAGTCCCGTCTAGTGTCCCAAAATTCCATTTTTGATGAGGTGTCAAGAGTGGAAAATTCGAGAGAAAAAAAACGAAAAAACCAACCAGGGCAAAAAAAAACATGACATGATGTCTGTATTGAACATAAAAAGCAGTAGTTTTCGTTGAAATCATCTATGTTTAGTATATGTATACTTATGTCATAATCAATATCACAATTCATAATTTGGGAGTGGAAAATGCACTACTAAACTGGGGAGAGTGGAAAACTATTCACATTTGGGTGTCATTTCCCACCAAAATGGACACATTCTGGGACACTGCCCGCCTGCCCATCTCCGTTGAACACTCACCCCCCTCTCGCTGGCTGAAGCTGCCGGCTTCGTTTGTGTAGCTGAACGGCATGGGCGCGTAGCCCTGCGCCGGCGGTACGTAGGTGCCACTGTAGGGCATGTGGGCGCCGGCCCAGGGGGCTGCTGAGGTAGGCGGAGGCAGCGGGCCCAGGGTGTCCCGGTCCACCTCCGAGAGGCCGTCCTCGTCCCCCAGCTTCATACCGGAGAACCCTGCACAGACACACAGACAGACATACACAGTCAACAGGCTGCCCTGTCCCACAGCTTCATACCGGAGAACCCTGCACAGACACACATACAGACATACACAGTCAACAGGCCGTCCTGTCCCCCAACTTCATACCGGAGAACCCTGCACAGACACACAGACAGACAGACAGACATACACAGTCAACAGGCCGTCCTGTCCCACAGCTTCATACCGGAGAACCCTGCACAGACAGACAGACAGATATACACAGTCAACAGGCTGTCCTGTCCCCCAGCTTCATACCGGAGAACCCTGCACAGACACACATACAGACATACACAGTCAACAGGCCGTCCTGTCCCCCAACTTCATACCGGAGAACCCTGCACAGACACACAGACACACAGACAGACATACAGTCAACAGGCCGTCCTGTCCCCCAGCTTCATACCGGAGAACCCTGCACAGACACACAGACACACAGACAGACATACAGTCAACAGGCCGTCCTGTCCCCCAGCTTCATACCGGAGAACCCTGCACAGACACACAGACAGATATACACAGTCAACAGGCCGTCCTGTCCCCCAGCTTCATACCGGAGAACCCTGCAGACACACAGACAGACATACACAGTTAACAGGCCGCCCTGTCCCCCAGCTTCATACCGGAGAACCCTGCACAGACACACAGACAGACATACAGACATACACAGTCAACAGGCCGTCCTGTCCCCCAGCTTCATACCGGAGAACCCTGCACAGACACACAGACAGACATACACAGTCAACAGGCCGTCCTGTCCCCCAGCTTCATACCGGAGAACCCTGCACAGACACACAGACAGACATACACAGTCAACAGGCCGTCCTGTCCCCCAGCTTCATACCGGAGAACCCTGCACAGACACACAGACAGACATACACAGTTAACAGGCCGCCCTGTCCCCCAGCTTCATACCGGAGAACCCTGCACAGACACACAGACAGACATACAGTCAACAGGCCGTCCTGTCCCCCAGCTTCATACCGGAGAACCCTGCACAGACACACAGACAGACATACACAGTCAACAGGCCGTCCTGTCCCCCAGCTTCATACCGGAGAACCCTGCACAGACACACAGACAGACATACACAGTCAACAGGCCGTCCTGTCCCCCAGCTTCATACCGGAGAACCCTGCACAGACAGACAGACAGACATACACAGTCAACAGGCCGTCCTGTCCCCCAGCTTCATACCGGAGAACCCTGCACAGACACACAGACAGACATACACAGTCAACAGGCCGTCCTGTCCCCCAGCTTCATACCGGAGAACCCTGCACAGACACACAGACAGACAGACAGATATACACAGTCAACAGGCCGTCCTGTCCCCCAGCTTCATACCGGAGAACCCTGCACAGACACACAGACAGACAGACAGATATACACAGTCAACAGGCCGTCCTGTCCCCCAGCTTCATACTGGAGAACCCTGCACAGACACACAGACAGACAGACACAGTCAACAGGCCGTCCTGTCCCCCAGCTTCATACCGGAGAACCCTGCACAGACACACAGACAGACATACACAGTCAACAGGCCGTCCTGTCCCCCAACTTCATACCGGAGAACCCTGCACAGACACACAGACAGACAGACACAGGCAACAGGCCGTCCTGTCCCCCAGCTTCATACTGGAGAACCCTGCACAGACACACAGACAGACATACACAGTCAACAGGCCGTCCTGTCCCCCAGCTTCATACCGGAGAACCCTGCACAGACACACAGACAGACATACACAGTCAACAGGCCGTCCTGTCCCCCAGCTTCATACCGGAGAACCCTGCACAGACACACAGACACACAGACAGACATACACAGTCAACAGGCCGTCCTGTCCCCCAGCTTCATACCGGAGAACCTTGCACAGACACACAGACAGACATACACAGTCAACAGGCCGTCCTGTCCCCCAGCTTCATACCGGAGAACCCTGCACAGACACACAGACACACAGACAGACATACAGTCAACAGGCCGTCCTGTCCCCCAGCTTCATACCGGAGAACCCTGCACAGACACACAGACACACAGACAGACATACAGTCAACAGGCCGTCCTGTCCCCCAGCTTCATACCGGAGAACCTTGCACAGACACACAGACAGACATACACAGTCAACAGGCCGTCCTGTCCCCCAGCTTCATACCGGAGAACCCTGCACAGACACACAGAGACATACACAGTCAACAGGCCGTCCTGTCCCCCAGCTTCATACCGGAGAACCCTGCAGACACACAGACAGACATACACAGTCAACAGGCCGTCCTGTCCCCCAGCTTCATACCGGAGAACCCTGCACAGACACACAGACAGACATACACAGTCAACAGGCCGTCCTGTCCCCCAGCTTCATACCGGAGAACCCTGCACAGACACACAGACACACAGACACACAGACAGACATACAGTCAACAGGCCGTCCTGTCCCCCAGCTTCATACCGGAGAACCCTGCAGACACACAGACAGACATACACAGTCAATAGGCCGTCCTGTCCCCCAGCTTCATACCGGAGAACCCTGCACAGACACACAGACAGACATACACAGTCAACAGGCCGTCCTGTCCCCCAGCTTCATACCGGAGAACCCTGCACAGACACACAGACAGACATACACAGTCAACAGGCCGTCCTGTCCCCCAGCTTCATACCGGAGAACCCTGCAGACACACAGACAGACATACACAGTCAACAGGCCGTCCTGTCCCCCAGCTTCATACCGGAGAACCCTGCACAGACACACAGACAGACATACACAGTCAACAGGCCGTCCTGTCCCCCAGCTTCATACCGGAGAACCCTGCACAGACACACAGACAGACATACACAGTCAACAGGCCGTCCTGTCCCCCAGCTTCATACCGGAGAACCCTGCACAGACACACAGACAGACATACACAGTCAACAGGCCGTCCTGTCCCCCAGCTTCATACCGGAGAACCCTGCACAGACACACAGACAGACATACACAGTCAACAGGCCGTCCTGTCCCCCAGCTTCATACCGGAGAACCCTGCACAGACACACAGACAGACATACAGTCAACAGGCCGTCCTGTCCTCCAGCTTCATACCGGAGAACCCTGCACAGACACATAGACACACAGACAGACATACACAGTCAACAGGCCGTCCTGTCCCCCAGCTTTATACCGGAGAACCCTGCACAGACGCACAAGTGAACACATGCGCGGTCAGGGGTAGTGGCATCTACCGGCCGAACTCGGAAACTACGGCACCAGCCGACGACGGTGGGGACATCTGCTGCAGGAATATGGTGACGTTGTGTCGGAAGAACACTGGCCGAAGCTTCAGCACCAGAGGCGCAATATTTCCACGTCGCATCGAAGTGATATATTTATATGTTAGCGGTGAGGAGTGATCGGGATATGTTAGATATAAAACAGACACTGCTGTTGTTTTATAACAGACACTGTTATGATTGCAGAGACATCTACCGGCTAAATCCGGCATTATTGAAGTAGGAAAGCCGACGACAGCGATATTCCCAGAATTAATGAGGACAATATTATGCGGAGAGGCTGCGAGTTCCAGTTCCGTTCACGAAATTTCAAACTCACTCCCGGCCCCACGAATATTGTTTTGAAAGCTCACAGGTCTACAAAGCAATGGTTGACGATGAAGCCCATGCAAACACACAAAGAAAACCAACTGAACAAATGAATACGACCAACGTACCAAGTTCCCAGACACCAACCGACCGTCGCCCCCCCCCCCCCCCCTCCCACATGCCCACTCGCTCACCGCTGCACAGGTCGCCGAACACGTAGTAGCACTGCTCGGAGAAGGTGTTCTTGTTGACCGTGTGACGGATGAAGCCGGCCCGCAGCATGTGCGCCGCGTACTTGCGAGCCTCGCGCCGGTCCGCGAAACCGGTCACGTAGTTATGTAGCCAGTCCACCACGTCCGAGCCTGTCGTCGGCACGAGGACGTGTGTTAAGGCGGCTGGAACAGTGGTCAGGCGGCCGGAGAAGGCGTAATACGACGGCCGGAGGATCCATCATAAGGTGGGCAGCTGAGCGGTCTTAAGGCGGGCGGAGGAGGCGGAGGAGGCGGAGGAGGCGGAGGAGGCGGAGGAGGCGGAGGAGGCGGAGGAGGCGGAGGAGGCGGAGGAGGCGGAGGAGGCGGAGAAGGCGTGACGGGGCGGTCAAAGGCGGTGGTATCAAGGATGAGGATGATGGTGATGATGATTTAGGCTTAGGAGCGCCGCAACTACTCGGGTATGTGTCGGCCGTCTCCTGGACACAACACCTGGTGAAGAGCGGCCCCTCTCTCCCCTCGGGTTATGTGTCGGCCGTCTCCTGGACACAACACCTGGTGAAGAGCGGCCCCTCTCTCCCCTCGGGTTATGTGTCAGCCGTCTCCTGGACACAACACCTGGTGAAGAGCGGCCCCTCTCTCCCCTCGGGTTATGTGTCGGCCGTCTCCTGGACACAACACCTGGTGAAGAGCGGCCCCTCTCTCCCCTCGGGTTATGTGTCGGCCGTCTCCTGGACACAACACCTGGTGAAGAGCGGCCCCTCTCTCCCCTCGGGTTATGTGTCGGCCGTCTCCTGGACACAACACCTGGTGAAGAGCGGCCCCTCTCTCCCCTCGGGTTATGTGTCAGCCGTCTCCTGGACACAACACCTGGTGAAGAGCGGCCCCTCTCTCCCCTCGGGTTATGTGTCGGCCGTCTCCTGGACACAACACCTGGTGAAGAGCGGCCCCTCTCTCCCCTCGGGTTGTGTCGCCCGTCTCCTGGACACAACACCTGGTGAAGAGCGGCCCCTCTCTCCCCTCGGGTTATGTGTCGGCCGTCTCCTGGACACAACACCTGGTGAAGAGCGGCCCCTCTCTCCCCTCGGGTTATGTGTCGGCCGTCTCCTGGACACAACACCTGGTGAAGAGCGGCCCCTCTCTCCCCTCGGGTTATGTGTCAGCCGTCTCCTGGACACAACACCTGGTGAAGAGCGGCCCCTCTCTCCCCTCGGGTTATGTGTCGGCCGTCTCCTGGGCACAACACCTGGTGAAGAGCGGCCCCTCTCTCCCCTCGAGTTATGTGTCGGCCGTCTCCTGGACACAACACCTGGTGAAGAGCGGCCCCTCTCTCCCCTCGGGTTATGTGTCGGCCGTCTCCTGGACACAACACCTGGTGAAGAGCGGCCCCTCTCTCCCCTCGGGTTATGTGTCGGCCGTCTCCTGGACACAACACCTGGTGAAGAGCGGCCCCTCTCTCCCCTCGGGTTATGTGTCGGCCGTCTCCTGGACACAACACCTGGTGAAGAGCGGCCCCTCTCTCCCCTCGGGTTATGTGTCGGCCGTCTCCTGGACACAACACCTGGTGAAGAGCGGCCCCTCTCTCCCCTCGGGTTATGTGTCGGCCGTCTCCTGGGCACAACACCTGGTGAAGAGCGGCCCCTCTCTCCCCTCGGGTTATGTGTCGGCCGTCTCCTGGACACAACACCTGGTGAAGAGCGGCCCCTCTCTCCCCTCGGGTTATGTGTCGGCCGTCTCCTGGACACAACACCTGGTGAAGAGCGGCCCCTCTCTCCCCTCGGGTTATGTGTCGGCCGTCTCCTGGACACAACACCTGGTGAAGAGCGGCTCCTCTCTCCCCTCGGGTTATGTGTCGGCCGTCTCCTGGGCACAACACCTGGTGAAGAGCGGCCCCTCTCTCCCCTCGGGTTATGTGTCGGCCGTCTCCTGGACACAACACCTGGTGAAGAGCGGCCCCTCTCTCCCCTCGGGTTATGTGTCGGCCGTCTCCTGGACACAACACCTGGTGAAGAGCGGCCCCTCTCTCCCCTCGGGTTATGTGTCGGCCGTCTCCTGGACACAACACCTGGTGAAGAGCGGCCCCTCTCTCCCCTCGGGTTATGTGTCGGCCGTCTCCTGGACACAACACCTGGTGAAGAGCGGCCCCTCTCTCCCCTCGGGTTATGTGTCGGCCGTCTCCTGGACACAACACCTGGTGAAGAGCGGCCCCTCTCTCCCCTCGGGTTATGTGTCGGCCGTCTCCTGGACACAACACCTGGTGAAGAGCGGCCCCTCTCTCCCCTCGGGTTATGTGTCGGCCGTCTCCTGGACACAACACCTGGTGAAGAGCGGCCCCTCTCTCCCCTCGGGTTATGTGTCGGCCGTCTCCTGGACACAACACCTGGTGAAGAGCGGCCCCTCTCTCCCCTCGGGTTATGTGTCGGCCGTCTCCTGGACACAACACCTGGTGAAGAGCGGCCCCTCTCTCCCCTCGGGTTATGTGTCGGCCGTCTCCTGGACACAACACCTGGTGAAGAGCGGCCCCTCTCTCCCCTCGGGTTATGTGTCGCCCGTCTCCTGGACACAACACCTGGTGAAGAGCGGCCCCTCTCTCCCCTCGGGTTATGTGTCAGCCGTCTCCTGGACACAACACCTGGTGAAGAGCGGCCCCTCTCTCCCCTCGGGTTATGTGTCAGCCGTCTCCTGGACACAACACCTGGTGAAGAGCGGCCCCTCTCTCCCCTCGGGTTATGTGTCGGCCGTCTCCTGGACACAACACCTGGTGAAGAGCGGCCCCTCTCTCCCCTCGGGTTATGTGTCGGCCGTCTCCTGGACACAACACCTGGTGAAGAGCGGCCCCTCTCTCCCCTCGGGTTATGTGTCGCCCGTCTCCTGGACACAACACCTGGTGAAGAGCGGCCCCTCTCTCCCCTCGGGTTATGTGTCGGCCGTATCCTGGACACAACACCTGGTGAAGAGCGGCGCTGGCAGAACACGAACAACGTGAGAATGTGGACGAAACGTGGAAGGCTCCATGGGCTTTATATCGAAAAAGGTGGCTGCGGTGTCCCACGAAACAAATCAAAATTTGACAGGGACGAAAGACAGATGTCATAGGTATTCCGAGGTCGAAACTGGATACAAGCGAACACATTGCAAAGCTCATTTTAGTATTATGAGTTGGGCTTTAGTTCCCACCGACTAGTGGGTCACACAGCGCCAATCTGAATGCAGGGTGTCACCACAAATGGCGGTAGCCAACGCACTTCAGTGGAAACCTACTTCTCTCTCTCACAACACACGCAATCAACACTAGCAGCTGAACAGTCCGTCAGGTCCCGCTCAAACCCAATCCCTCCCCTCGCCGTCCAAGCCCACAACCATATCCACCCAACCCCAATTCCTCCCCCCTCCCCCTCCACTCACCAATGAAGGCGTTCGGTATGGTGATCTTGAGCCACATCCTATCTCGCACCTCCAGTCCGCTGTCCGGCGCGGCCATGGAGCGGGCCACGGCCAGCATGCCCGAGTCGACCGTCAGAGGCTCGGCCAGCGGCCCTGTTGGCAGGAGCGGCACTGCAGAGACCGTGCACCGCGGGAGGACGACGGCGGCGGCGGCGGCGAAGCAGGGCGGGGCGGGGCGGGCGGACGGTGCATAAGCGTCAGATCAAGGCGGAAGCGGTGCCGGCGGCGGCGGTGGCGGGCGGTAAGCGTGAGGGCGGTGAAGTAAGCGTGAGGGTGATGACGGGTGGTGTGAGGCAGGCGTGGAGGCGAATGGCTGTGGTATGATCGGGTGTGAGGCGAAAGCGACGACCATGGATGGCCAGAGGCAGACGTAGTGTGTGCTAGAGCCAGCACGACGTCAGTTTGGAGAAATCCGTGCAGAACTGTGTAGAACTGAACTATGTAGTCAAGCACTAGTGGACCATAATTCAGATGGTAGAGCAGGATGGGAATGGAATAGAGGCAGCACGGGATGGAGCCAGCAGTGCTATCAACACCCAATAAGCCGGAGCAGGACAACATCGAAAGCTCGGAGAAGCACGTACTCACACATGTACAGCGGCTGGCAGACGGCATACGGCAGAGTGGGTAGGGTCGGGGGGACGGACTGGGAGGCATCCCGAGGCAGGTGCGCCGCCCAAGCGTTCAACAGAGCGCGGGTTACCCCGCCCTCGCGCCCCGTGCATAGACAGACGGTAGCGGGGGTAGCAACACAGAAACCCACAAGGCCGGTACCATCGCGCTATGGTATACAAACACGCACAATCTAAAGTCGTTAAGCTTGTACGTAAGTCGACTAAGTCTCTAGCCATAGCAATTTAACATCTGAATCCAAATGTGAAGTATCAATACCAAAATATAGCCTTACTGAAGCCATCAATACTGAAAATATGACCACGCATCAACACATTATTAACACCACATCCACACTTCTAATCCTCTAAAGCTATCCCATTCCCGTCCCCTGGTGGTCGGTGCCGATTCTCCACGGCCGTCGGGAAGGGGGAGATACTACTCACTCTCTGATTCGGGCATGCTGCTGGCCAGTGACGAGCTGGTGGAGGTCAGGGTGGAGAGGGACGGCTGCCGCGCGCCGCTGAACTGGCCTGTGGACACACGGGCAGAGGTTAGACTGGCACACACGGGACGGGGAGGGGCGGGGTTAGACTGGCACACACGGGCCGGGGAGGGGCGGGGTTAGACTGGCACACACGGGACGGGGAGGGGCGGGGATAGACTGGCACACACGGGACGGGGAGGGGCGGGGTTAGACTGGCACACACGGGACGGAGAGGGGCGGGGTTAGACTGGCACACACGGGACGGGGAGGGGCGGGGTTAGACTGGCACACACGGGACGGGGAGGGGCGGGCTAGACTGGCACACACGGGACGGAGAGGGGCGGGGTTAGACTGGCACACACGGGACGGAGAGGGGCGGGGTTAGACTGGCACACACGGGACGGGGAGGGGCGGGGTTAGACTGGCACACACGGGACGGGGAGGGGCGGGGTTAGACTGGCACACACGGGACGGGGAGGGGCGGGGTTAGACTGGCACACACGGGACGGGGAGGGGCGGGGTTAGACTGGCACACACGGGACGGAGAGGGGCGGGGTTAGACTGGCACACACGGGACGGGGAGGGGCGGGGTTAGACTGGCTTGCCGGCACACGCGGGCAGAAGAGAGGCGGGGTTAGACTGGCACACGCGGGACGGGGAGAGGCGGGGTTAGACTGGCACACGTGGGACGCGGAGGGGCAGGGTTAGACTGGCTTGCCGGCACACGCGGGCAGACCGCAGAAGAGAGACGGGGCTAGACTGGCACACGCGGGACGGGGAAGAGTTAGGCTAGTCTGCTGAAATGGCAAAGAGGCAGGGTTAGATCATAACCATCACCCATGCAATAAGGTCATACTTATTGAAGACATTTGTGGGTTAACTAGCTTTCTGGGGGGAACGGCCCGCTGACTTACAGGTCACGTGACACGGGCGGGCCGCGCAGCACAGTTGCACGGTGAACCACGTGTTAGCCCATGTCAGCACGGGTTGGTACAATCAGCACGTGTATGCACCGTATAAGCGTCAGCACCGTCAGCACGTGTCCGCACGTGTTACCACGTGCCGGGAGGTATTGGCGCCATACTGACGGTGTCCGGGTGACGCTGGGCGGGCCCACAGGGGTACAGAGGCGGGGCCAGTCGCCAGCGGACACCGTAAACACCGCACGACCCACCGCAGGTAAAAAGCCGTGCTGTGGCCCGCAGCGAGACCGAGCGACAACAGAGGGTTTTTACCGACGGCACACGCCGTGAGGTACAAGGGGAGGTGGTGGAGATGTGAAAGGCAGGTTCAACACAGAAGATAAACACAGAAGATTGGGTGAGTGAACAGAGCAAACTAGATGCAAAGGAAAGGACGCATCGGTTTAGATCCACTCCCGCTGCGAACTCCGTGACCCGGCTGCGAACTCAGTCACCCGAACAAAGCCGAGTCGTGCTGCCAATGACACCGACAGCAGTACCACTCTAAACCGCGCAGCTTACCTAGTTTGCCGCCGTGGTGACTGGCTGTGAATGTGGACGGCGCTCCGACCGAGTACTCCCCTGCAACACACACACACAGCACCCGCCGGTCTCAGCCCAGTCGCGTGTACCTCCCTCAGCAGTCGCGTGTACCGCCCTCGGCACAGTCGCGTGTACCGCCCTCATCACAGTCGCGTGTACCACCCTCAGCACAGTCGCGTGTACCGCCCTCATCACAGAGACGGAGACGCAGTGTGGTGTGGGCAGCATCTCCTCAGCACAGTCGCGTGTACCGCCCTCATCACAGTCGCGTGTACCGCCCTCATCACAGAGACGGAGACAGTGTGGTGTGGGCAGCATCTCCTCAGCACAGTCGCGTGTACCGCCCTCATCACAGAGACGGAGACAGTGTGGTGTGGGCAGCATCTCCTCAGCACAGTCGCGTGTACCGCCCTCAGCACAGTCGCGTGTACCGCCCTCATCACAGAGACGGAGACAGTGTGGTGTGGGCAGCATCTCCTCAGCACAGTCGCGTGTACCGCCCTCAGCACAGTCGCGTGTACCGCCCTCATCACAGTCGCGTGTACCTCCCTCATCACAGTCGCGTGTACCGCCCTCAGCACAGTCGCGTGTACCGCCCTCATCACAGAGACGGAGACGCAGGGTGGTGTGGGCAGCATCTCCTCAGCACAGTCGCGTGTACCGCCCTCATCACAGGCCCTCATCACAGAGACGGAGACACCGGGTGGTGTGGGCAGCATCTCCTCATCACAGTCGCGTGTACCGCCCTCATCACAGAGACGGAGACACCGGGTGGTGTGGGCAGCATCTCCTCAGCACAGTCGCGTGTACCGCCCTCATCACAGAGACGGAGACGCAGGGTGGTGTGGGCAGCATCTCCTCAGCACAGTCGCGTGTACCGCCCTCAGCACAGTCGCGTGTACCGCCCTCAGCACAGTCGCGTGTACCGCCCTCATCACAGAGACGGAGACGCAGGGTGGTGTGGGCAACATCTCCTCAGCACAGTCGCGTGTACCGCCCTCATCACAGAGACGGAGACGCAGGGTGGTGGGGGCAGCATCTCCTCAGCACAGTCGCGTGTACCGCCCTCATCACAGAGACGGAGACGCAGGGTGGTGTGGGCAGAATCTCAACAACACGTAGCAAGTCAAATGAGATCGGAGCCTCCTCAGAGTTATCGCACAGATGACTTTAACCACAGAAGCAATACGACAGGAAACGGCAATATCAACGGAGTGAGTATCAGTCGGGAGGAAGCAAAAAGGCGATGCTATAAAATCAAACAACTATGAACACCAAATTACAAACTCATCCCTTTTCAAACTGTAAGGCCGTCATAGGACCTCGGGTATCAAAACATCCTTAACCCCGATCCATCATCACCATTGCCACACCGGCTCTGACCACCTCGCCATCAGCCGGCACTCAGCGCCTCTGGCCTCCTGCCTCGCCCCGAGGCGGCGGCACGGCTCCTGTACGCATCACGTGCTCCCCTGAGCTCACCACGCGTGCTCCCCTGAGCTCACCACGCGTGATCCCCTGAGCTCACCACGCGTGATCCCCTGAGCTCACCACGCGTGATCCCCTGAGCTCACCACGCGTGATCCCCTGAGCTCACACCGCGTGCTCCCCTGAGCTCACCACGCGTGCTCCCCTGAGCTCACCACGCGTGCTCCCCTGAGCTCACCACGCGTGCTCCCCTGAGCTCCCCACGCGTGCTCCCCTGAGCTCCCCACGCGTGCTCCCCTGAGCTCACCACGCGTGCTCCACTGAGCTCCCCACGCGTGCTCCTCTGAGCTCCCCACGCGTGCTCCCCTGAGCTCACCGTGACCCGTGCTCTCACCTGAGTTCGCCTCACCTCGGCAGGCAGCCGTGTGCGCCACCCAGGCGCCGGGGTCAATCGGCCGCACCGGCTCCGTGCGTGGGATGGTGAAGTAGCCCTTGGGGTTCGGGTCCCAGCACTTGGCCACCACCAGCTTGACGGGGCCCGGTTTCTGCACCACGTCCCGCAGCACGCGCACCGCGTCGTCGTTGGACATGTTCTCGAAGTTGATGTCGTTCACCTGGAGGATCATGTCGCCCGGCTCTATCCGACCGTCCAGATTCACCGCACCGCTGCGGGAAGAGAAGGCAGACCGGTCAAAGGTCGTCACAAGACAATTCTGTTTTCAATTCAACGCTACTCAAATCCCGGCGATCGTATCTCCAAGCATGTCTTTGTCGATACAATGGTGTTTGAATATCCAAATTTAGCATTACAAATATGTTGTGGAATCACCACCACCATCACCTCTTTCCACTCCCCCTTCCGCTCATTCCCCTCCCTCCGCAGCTCCCCTGCCTCAATCCTTACCAGTATTTCCACTTTCTCGCCCAATAAACTCCTCCCAGCTATCTTCCTCACCCTGCAGTCTGTACTCCTGCCAGCTCCCCGCTCCCCGCTCCCCCCCCCCCCCCCCCTCCCCCTCCCAGGTCCCCGCTCCCCCCTCACAGGTCCCCGCTCCCAGCTCCCCCCTCCCAGGTCCCCGCTCCCAGCTCCCCGCTCCCAGCTCCCCCTCCCAGCTCCCTCTCCCAGCTCACCCCTTCATGATGCTGCCAACATAGATGCCTCCGTCGCCGCCCTTATTGCTCTGCCCGACGATGCTGATGCCGAGGAAGTTGACCGTGTCCATGTTGAGCGTGACGGTGATGATGTTGAGCGTCATGGTCGAGTCGGTGATGGAGCTGAAGGACGAGGTCCGGGACATCCCGGGCGCGCCGCGCTGAGGCCGCGGCTTGCGGCGACGGTGCCGCCGGTGCACGCGCGACACAGAGGTGCTCCCTGCAGAGCGAACAGACAGTCACACACGAGAAACGGCTGGACATGGGGTTCTGCCCTACAGATGGACAGAAGTCAGAGAGCAATTGGGTGTATTGCTGTGTCGTTGGCATAGACGCGGATGGACACGCCGCTGCTAGCAAATATCCGCCGAGTTGAATGAGCAAAGGTCCCATGAAGTGAGCAAATATAACCACGTGTCTGTTGACATTCCATTGTTTAGCCACTACAAGCTACTGTAAAGGCGGTCGCACACTACCATTCGGCGCCCGATATCACTGCGAAATTCCGCCTCGGAAAATCGCGGCGATAACGCGGAATATCGTCCTTGTTCCGGCGAATTCGGCGCTGTCTGCTCGCGAGATTCCGCCCCGCCGACCTACAGCATGTCGCAACCTGTGCCTACGGCCTGTCCCAAGGTAAATTAATGATGACCATTTTTCGACGAAGATGTAAGTTTAGAACCACAAAACTTTTACATAATAAATTTCACAGCGGCAAGAGCATGCTGTGCAAAATGTGTACCTCTGTCTTGCATAGATTCGTCACAGTTAGCCTGATCAATTTTGTTGCCCGCGGCTCCGCGGCGTTCAGTCGCGGAAAAAGCTCGTTCGAATCAGCTTCTTTTCCGCCGGTCCGCAGATGGCCGGCCGACGACATTCGTCCGCGATGTGACGTTTCGGCTGACGCGAAGGCGGAAAGTCGCTAAAGATACGCGGAAAGTCGTAGCGATATCGCGACCTCCGCGCGCCGAATGGCCTAGTGTGCGGCCGCCTTTACACGAGGCAACCAAATAGTTGCTGACGATCAGTTAACATATCATCGAACAACACCACAATAACCTTCGCCCTGGTGTGTGTGTAGGGGGTCATTTCGACCCCCATCCCAGAGGTTTTTTTCTCGAGAATAGCGGGAAAACGGCGGCGCGCAGCACCACCAAATTTGGCACAGCTGTTCGGGCATCAAATACCCACATTGGGTGAAAGTTTTGACCTCAGGTCATCTCAGGTCAGACCACCAGGTAACGTCAAGTGACCTTAACTCCAAAAATGTTTGCAGTCGTGCCAAAGCCACAGTGTTTGTACGAAATTTGAAACTTACAGGAATTAATAAGGTCATAAGTACCACAATTCTTATATCTCGGATTTTGTACATTGGTGACCTAAGGTCAGGTCAATTTCGTGACCTCCCTAGTATAAGTCGATGGGAACATATACAAATGCTTCCAATTCAGAGAATATGCATTAGATCAGGACAATTCTTTCAGAATCATGTTATTTTAGCTCATTATTGATGATCCAGGCGCGATTGTTGCTCAGTGGCCCCTGCAAGATCAGCTGAGGTCACCAGCACATTTTTGCCAGTAACTCTTGATATAATAAAGATAGACGTGCGAATGACAACACTGTGTTTGTCTTGAAGAGTCGCGTCGCCCCATATGCACCATGACCTAACTGGGTCACCAAATGACCTTGACCTGGGGGTCAAATTTTGGTCATAAAAGTTGACCTAACCCGGTCACCATCAATATGTCTCTTAGCGTCTTGACGAGACAAACACGATGGTGTTAAAATTATTGCACTATATTCTAAATTAGATACAAAAGTTGCTCAGGAAAATGTTTTTGGAAGGCAATGCCATTGTGACCTTTGGTGACCTCTGGAGCTTAAACTATTGACCTGAGATCAAATGTATCGACACTAGTGGCGATTGCATTTTTCAAGAGCATTCGACAACTTTGTTTCCGTTTTTTTCCTAGCTATCATATTTCCCCGAGATATTTGGGGGTTTCTGGAGCAGTCAGTCTTATACTTGGAAAAATTGACCTTTGATGACCTCTGGTGACCTCAATATTGACCCGAGCCCACAAATACCACAAGTAACTTCGAATGTCCTCGTCGAGTTTTCCAACGTTTTTTTCTGCGTCTTTTTCTCTTTTTTCCTTTAGTTTCCGAGTTAGAGGGGGTCATTTTGACCCCCACCACCAGGGCAAAGTTGTCTCAAGAGGCCCACCGGGGTGCGGGATAATAGTCGAGTTGTCTCAGCCTTGACTTGGCCTAACTGGTTCCAGTTCCCTCGACTAGCGCCCCGGCCCTCTGTCCCCACAAACAGGTCCCGGACAAGAGGACGATCGACTCTCGTGTGACCGTGGCCGACCCCCGACCCCCGACCCGACCCCCCCCCCCCCCCCCCCCCCCAGATCAGTCTCCTAACGGAGCCGCTGTAGAACCTGTGCCCGGGATGGCGGAACGTACCCGTGGTGGACGTGATCCGACTCGAGCCGTCGTCCTCCGAGTCGAAGAAGCTGGTCGACTCGAGGTCGGAGCTGAGCATCGAGCTGTTGTCGTACAGGCGCGCCCGGTGCCGAGCATGGCCATTCAGCTTCTCACTGGCTGTGCCGCAGAACACAGAGGTCAGGCACGGCACAGACAGAGCACAGAGGTCCGTCACCGCACAGACGGAACACAGAGAGGTCAGTCACGGTACAGACAGAACACAGAGAGGTCAGGCACGGCACAGACAGAACACAGAGAGGTCAGTCACCGCACAGACAGAACACAGAGAGGTCAGGCACGGCACAGACAGAGCACATAGGTCAGTCACCGCACAGACGGAACACAGAGAGGTCAGGCACCGCACAGACGGAACACAGAGAGGTCAGTCACCGCACAGACGGAACACAGAGAGGTTCGTCACGGCACAGACAGAACACAGAGAGGTCAGTCACCGCACAGACAGAACACAGAGGTCGGTCACCGCACAGACAGAACATAGAGGTAGTCACCGCCAAGACGGAACACAGAGAGGTCCGTCACCGCACAGACAGAACACAGAGGTCCGTCGCCGCACAGACGGAACACAGAGGTCCGTCACCGCACAGACAGAACACAGAGCACCGCAGACAGAACACAGAGGTCCGTCACCGCACAAACAGAACACAGAGAGGTCAGTCACCGCACAAACGGACAGCTGTTCACCGAACGGCAGGGGAGGTAGGACCAGACAGGACAGGGCTAACTCGGACAGACGGACAGCTGTTTACCGCGCGGCAGGCGAGACAGGACCAGACAGGACAGGGCTAACTCGGACAGACGGACAGCTGCTCACCGCGCGGCAGGCGAGACAGGACCAGACAGGACAGGGCTAACTCGGACAGACGGACAGCTGCTCACCGCGCGGCAGGCGAGACAGGACCAGACAGGACAGGGCTAACTCGGACAGACGGACAGCTTTTTACCGCGCGGCAGGCGAGACAGGACCAGACAGGACAGGGCTAACTCGGACAGACGGACAGCTGCTCACCGCGCGGCAGGCGAGGTAGGACCAGACAGGACAGGGCTAACTCGGACAGACGGACAGCTTTTTACCGCGCGGCAGGCGAGACAGGACCAGACAGGACAGGGCTAACTCGGACAGACGGACAGCTGCTCACCGCGCGGCAGGCGAGACAGGACCAGACAGGACAGGGCTAACTCGGATAAGCGGGTAAACATAACATCACAACCATAACCTAATATTTGTGCGCGGCACCTGGTTAGTCAGGCTGCATTTTACACATCGATCTTTACAATGAATAGGAAAAGCAATATCTGGGTATTGAACGAACAAAACGTTCGAAATTAAAGCTGAAGGAAGATACCCTTCACCGCCCGAGCGCCTAACACCGGAGAATACTACGCGGGGCACCACGAAGCATGCAAACACAAAGCAGGGCATGCATCATCCAATCACACCGCCCCTAACCCAACGTGCAAGGGTCCGTGTCAGTGGGGTTGGAGCGGTCAGCAGGCCGCCATCCGGGGTGGAGTGGGCGGGACGAACGTCATGGCCAGCTGAACTCTCAGCAGCCAGCATCAGCAGCCAGCAGCCAGCAGCCAGCAGCCAGCAGCCAGCAGCCAGCAGCAGCAGCAGCAGCAGCAGCAGCAGCAGCAGCAGCAGCGGCGGCGGCGGCGGCGGCGGCGGCGGCGGCGGCGGCGGCGGCGGCGGCGGCGGCCGGCAGGCGGTTCAGCCAGGTTACCGGCCCGCAGGTCAGTCATGTTACCACCTATTACCACCGGCCGCTCCGGCGGCTGGGTGGGCGCCACTGGTGGACGGAGTGCCGCTCCTCACGCCGCCGGCACCCGGGCAGAACAGTGATTACCGCACTGCATACCGTCTGCAGACGCGTCCGGCCGCCCCGCAACCATTACAGGCACTTCTGGCGTGGAATTAGCTGCGCCCGTCCGGAGCTAAACGGCGTTGTTTCGACGGGCAGGTCAGCTGACCGCCGGACAGCAGGTTATCAGTTAGTCCACTCCCAGACGCCAGGCGAGACAGAAATAATCCGCCAATCCGCCAAGCACCCGCTCTAGCATACACTAGATCGCCCCTCGCCCCTGCACGCCACATCTGCACATCCCGCCCGCCCCGCCCGCCATGCCCGCTTCGCGCCTGCCCCTGGCACACGACATCGCGCGAGTGTTATTATGAAGCTGCGGGGCGAGCGCACATGCATCCCCGCACGTCATAGCCGCCTCTCAGCCGCGCAGGCGCCGGGGGCTGAGGGCTGAGGGCTGCCTGTGCGGTCCGGTTAGTCGGAGCCGGGGCCGAGTCTCTGGCCGCTCACCTGCGTGGTAGCGGCCGCCGGCCTGGGGCGGGCGCAGCGGCGGCCCCAGCCGGTGTCCGTGTCCTGCAGACCGGCACACATACACATTAACTGAGAGTGGTGAAGTGTGGGGTTTTACGCAGGGCGGAGGAGCCAGCCACGCATGGTGGCACGGGTGCTGTTGTGGTGCGGGGCTGGTTTGATGGCAAGCTGTGTCGCTCCGCCCGTGAGTTGGAGATAATGACGGGTCATGGAGATTGTAAGGCGCCAATAGGACTTTGAGGGAACTGCGTTTACAAATGAATGTACAATGTGTTTAATCGGCGCAGTGCAAAGCTAGTGTTAAAATGGATGACAAAGTAATTTTATAAAAAAAGACAGTATCTGGTCCCACTAGGACCACGGTGACCAGTTGCGATTACGTAACAGATTGAATGAATGATTGCATTGCATGATTGGAGGCTAACACCCGGTGGTGGAGTCTGTCTGTTCGGTGTGTGTTCGGTGTGTCCCGTTTTCGGACTGCACGTGATCGTGAGGTGCGAGCATGCACGTGTGGAGGCCGCTTGGTGGTGGGGTGGGTGGCGAATATACTGCTCTTAGTCGGGGACAGTGATCGATCAGCCGGCATGCGCAGCTTACAGGACATGCAACAGCAACACTCGTGACAGAAACCGAGAAGAGATACAACGTATCAACAACAACATTACGATCGCATGTATCAGTAAGGCCTGATCATATCAAATAGTCAATGTTCCAAAGTCCAGGTAATATGACAAGATAGTGTCTACCTGGTATTACAATCGTGCTGTCCTACACGGCAACACCTCGACGAATCTGCATATCTAGCCTTCGTTGCCGCTATCTCACAAGCCCCAGGTCCCAACACCAGAGGGGCAACAGGGAGGGGGTGACATCAACATTCCACTTCTCGGAACCCAGGTCACAACATCAGAGGGGTAACAGGGAGGGTGACATCAACATTCCACTTCTCGGAACGAGGGACGGTATCCACTGCAACTGAGAATCGGCAGAGCGAGGGCGTCCCTCAGCTCATATCAATAGTCCGCAAAATGGAGTATTTTAGCCTTATATACCCCAAAAGAGGGGGCACTTCAGTCTTCACACCACTCCATACAACCTACTCTGGAAATATAATATGAATGATGATTTTGACTACGGTAGCCCCAACCGCCAAGATGGCGCCCATTATGGGCCCTTGCAGAGTTCGAGAGGCCCTCAAAAGGACCCTGTCTAACTTCGAGGATCACTGAGACTTCGCATTAGGGACTCGGGACAGGGATGAGCCAGCGCCGCCTCTATGATCAGGCAGGGAGAGGAACAGGGGTACCTCAGGGACAGGGAGACAGACAGGGTACCAGGTGACTGGGCAGGGTGAGGACCACGGGGACAGGGACAGGGATGAGCCAGCGCCGCCTCTATAATCAGGCAGGGAGAGGAACAGGGGTACCTCAGGGACAGGGGTACCTCAGGGACAGGGAGACAGACAGGGTACCAGGTGACTGGGCAGGGTGAGGAACAGGGGGACCGGGACAGGTATGAGCCAGCGCCGCTTCTATAATCAGGCAGGGAGAGGAACAGGGGTACCTCAGAGGCAGGGGTACCTCAGGGACAGGGAGACAGACAGGGTACCAGGTGACTGGGCAGGGTGAGGAACACGGGGACAGGGACAGGGATGAGCCAGCGCCGCCTCTATAATCAGGCAGGGAGAGGAACAGGGGTACCTCAGGGACAGGGAGACAGACAGGGTACCAGGTGACTGGGCAGGGTGAGGAACACGGGGACAGGGACAGGGATGAGCCAACGCCGCCTCTATAATCAGGCAGGGAGAGGAACAGGGGTACCTCAGGGACAGGGAGACAGACAGGGTACCAGGTGACTGGGCAGGGTGGGGTACACGGGGACAGGGCCAGGGATGAGCCAACGCTGCCTCTATGACCGGGCAGAGTGAAGGGGTCGTGAAAGGTGTGAGGTGAGAAAGATGAGACGTCCGTACCTCGGACGCCGCTGACGGTCGACTCTGTCTCGGTGGCGTCCCCTGGCGGCCTGGCCAGCTCGGACATAGCGCCCACCGGGTCGCCGCACTGAGAGCCATCGATGGTGCTGCCGTCTGCCGACACCAGCTGAAAACACACAACACCGGACACTACAGTCAGGGCAGCGGCGGTATAACAACGAGGGCCGGCGCAGCGGCAGAGCACCGACTTTGCAGGTACGGGGAAGTCAAGGCACCAGTGTGTATAGAAGACTAGGATATTAGAATACATGTCATATTTCATTTATCGTACTGCCAACAGAAGCAGTGTGCGTGTGGGGGGGGGGGGGGCAGCCAGGAGTTTGGGGGGCAGCCAAGTGTTTGGCCCCCACTCCCATACGGCTAATGTTAAAATTATGCTGATCTGGGAAGGGGGGCCGGGCGATCCTAGCCCCCCCCCCCCCCCCTCCCCGGTGGCGACGCCCCTGAATGCAGACACTTACCATGAACACGTTACCAAGAACACACCGAGTGTCATGAGCCAAACCCTGTCGCTGGCTTGAGGAAAAATGTCCCTACTTCATTCATCAAACTAACGGTTTAGACTGACAGAGCAAGGACGACGAGAACTGCCATTATGAACGATTATGCTCACCAGTCACCAAACATTTGTGTACCGCCATCCCCTATATCACCACAACTGGGCCCCTATATCCCCACAACTAGACCCATATATCACCACAACTGGGCCCCTATATCTCCACAACTGGGCACCTATATCCCCAAAACTGGGCCCCTATATTCCCACAACTGGGCCTCTATATCACCACAACTGGGCCCCCTATATCCCCACAACTAGGCCCCTATATCTCCACAACTAGGGCCCTATATCTCCACAACTGGGCCCCTATATCCCCACAACTGGGCCCCTATATCCCCACAACTGGGCCCCTATATCGCCACAACTGGGTCCCCATATCGCCACAATAGGCCCTATATCTCCACAACTGGGCCCATATATCCCCACAACTGGGCCCTATATCGCCACAACTAGCCCCCTATATCCCCACAACTAGGCCCCTATATCTCCACAACTAGGGCCCTATATCTCCACAACTGGGCCCCTATATCCCCACAACTGGGCCCCTATATCCCCACAACTGGGCCCCTATATCGCCACAACTGGGTCCCCATATCGCCACAATAGGCCCCTATATCTCCACAACTGGGCCCATATATCCCCACAACTGGGCCCTATATCGCCACAACTAGCCCCCTATATCCCCACAACTAGGCCCCTATATCACCACAACTGGGCCCTATATCGCCACAACTAGGCCCCTATATCACCACAACTGGGCCCTATATCGCCACAACTAGGCCCCTATATCACCACAATGGGGCCCTATATCGCCACAACTAGGCCCCTATATCCCCACAACTGGGCCTCCATATCACCACAACTGGGCCCCATATCCCCACAACTAGGCCCCTATATCTCCACAACTGGACCCTATATCCCACAACTGGGCCCCCATATCACCACAACTGGGCCCTATATCGCCACAACTGGGCCCCTATATCACCACAACTGGGCCCCATATCACCACAACTGGGCCCCTATATCTCCACAACTGGGCCCCCATATCCCCACAACTGGGCCCCTATATCCCCAAAACTGGGCCCCATATCACAACTGGGCCCCCATATCGCCACCACTGGGCCCCCATATCGCCACCACTGGGCCCCATATCCCTGCAACTGGGCCCCCATATCGCCACAACTGGGCCCCCATATCACCACAACTGGGCCCCCATATCGCCACCACTGTACCCTATATCGACACAACTAGGCCCCTATATCACCACAACTGGGCCCCTATATCCCCACAACTGGGCCCCATATCACAACTGGGCCCCCATATCGCCACCACTGGGCCCCCATATCGCCACCACTGGACCCTATATCGCCACCACTGGGCCCCATATCGCCACAACTGGGCCCCCATATCCCCACAACTAGGCCCATATATCACCACAACTGGGCCCCTATATCCCTACAACTGGGCCCCTATATCCCCACAACTGGGCCCCTGTATCCCCACCACCGGGCCCCCATATCACCACAACTGGGCCCCCATATCGCCACCACTGGGCCCCATATCACCACAACTGGGCCCCATATCCCACCACTGGACCCCTATATCCCCACAACTGGGCCCCTATATCCCCACAACTGGGCCCCCATATCTCCACAACTAGACCCCTATATCCCCACAACGGGCCCCCTATATCCCCACAACTAGGCCCCTATATCTCCACAACTAGGCCCTATATCTCCACAACTGGGCCCCTATATCTCCACAACTAGGCCCCTATATCTCCACAACTAGGCCCTATATCTCCACAACTGGGCCCCTATATCCCCCACAACTGGGCCCCTATATTCCCACAACTGGGCCCCATATCACCACAACTGGGCCCCCATATCTCCACAACTAGACCCCTATATCCCCACAACGGGCCCCCTATATCCCCACAACTAGGCCCCTATATCTCCACAACTAGGCCCTATATCTCCACAACTGGGCCCCTATATCTCCACAACTAGGCCCCTATATCTCCACAACTAGGCCCTATATCTCCACAACTGGGCCCCTATATCCCCACAACTGGGCCCCTATATTCCCACAACTGGGCCCCATATCACCACAACTGGGCCCCCATATCGCCACCATTGGGCCCCCATATCGCCACCACTGGGCCCCCATATCGCCACCACTGGACCCCCATATCGCCACCACTGGACCCTATATCGCCACCACTGGGCCCCCATATCGCCACCACTGGACCCTTATATCGCCGCACGGTGTTTCTGTACCGACTCGACCATTGTGTACTCACCCATGACACGACGCGGCCGTTGATACAGGGCAGGTGGGCATCGTCGTCGATGATTTCCTCCTTGACGATACTGTAACACACAGGAGACGGAGAGGGCCGTCAGTGGTGAGCGGGGCAGCCGACCTGGCACGGGACCGGCCAATCCACAATCCACCAGCCGCGCCCTCCGGCCAGCGCCGGCCGCCTCTGCGGCACGGGAGCAGCGATCCTGCCGCCTCTGAGACGGGAAGAGGGGGACGATTCGAGGCGGCACGAGTGGTTAATAACAGCCGTGGCGACACGCCGCTGGCACAGGTAGCCGTGTCGCTACAATGCCGCCGCCGCCACCGCCGCATCGCTGCTACGCCGCTGCTACGCCGCTGCCTGTAGCAAGGCGTTGCAGCGGTCGGTGCCGGTACTAGAGTGATCGAGTGAATGATAAGGAGGGTCCAGTTGTCCCAGAGGACATGGGCCTCCACAGACAGAGTCTGCTACTGGAATCAATATCGGGCGGACAGACAGACAGACTGACGGACGTCACACGGTGCTGCAGCCTGCAGTTGAACTGCGCTGACGGCGGGGCGGCTGCGGGGTCAGATCGAACGAGTTACGGGGTGAGATGGAAAGAGTTTCGGGGTGAGATGGAAAGAATTTCGGAGTGAGATGGAAAGAGTTTTGGGGTGAGATGGAAAGAATTACGGGGCGAGATGGAAAAATTTCGGGGTGAGATGGAAAGAGTTTCGGGTGAGATGGAAGGAGTTTGGGGTGAGATGGAAAGAGTTTCGGGGTGAGCTGGAAAGAGTTTCGGAGTGAGATGGAAAGAGTTTCGGGGTGAGATGGAAAGAGTTTCGGGGTGAGATGGAAAGAGTTTCGGGGTGAGATGGAAAGAGTTTCGGGGTGAGCTGGAAAGAGTTACGGGGTGAGATGGAAAGAGTTTCGGGGTGAGATGGAAAGAGTTTCGGGGTGAGATGGAAAGAGTTTCGGGGTGAGATGGAAGGAGTTTGGGGTGAGCTGGAAAGAGTTACGGGGTCAGATGGAAAGAGTTTCGGGGTGAGATGGAAAGAGTTTCGGGGTGAGATGGAAAGAGTTTCGGGGTGAGATGGAAAGAGTTTCGGGGTGAGATGGAAGGAGTTTGGGGTGAGATGGAAAGAGTTTCGGGGTGAGATGGAAAGAGTTTCGGGGTGAGATGGAAGGAGTTTGGGGTGAGATGGAAAGAGTTTCGGGGAGAGATGGAAAGAGTTTCGGGGTGAGATGGAAGGAGTTTGGGCTGAGATGGAAAGAGTTTCGGGGTGAGATGGAAAGAGTTTCGGGGTGAGATGGAAGGAGTTTGGGGTGAGCTGGAAAGAGTTTCGGGGTGAGCTGGAAAGAGTTACGGGGTCAGATGGAAAGAGTTACGGGGTCAGATGGAAAGAGTTTCGGGGTGAGATGGAAAGAGTTTCGGGGTGAGATGGAAAGAGTTTCGGGGTGAGATGGAAAGGTTTCGGGGTGAGATGGAAGGGGAGGGAGCAGAGGTGATCAGGCTGACAATAGATACAAAAGTGGGTCGAGTGATGAGACATGCACGGTTGGCGTGACTCAGTCCCACCCCCTCTCTCCTGCCGGCCACAGATCGGTCACGCCACGGGGGCGGGGGGGGGGCTGACCGGCCGACCAGCCGCTCCGCTGACCCGACATTCACCGATGTGTACACAAACAAGCAGCCACCGCCGACTCAGACAGCCGTTCAACAAATGGCCAGCCGGCCGGCCGATCAATATCACCACGAGGGCAGCTCCATCACCGCTTCTCGGAACACCGCGGTCCGCTCGCTCTCCCGGCAGTTAGACGGCGCCGGTATTTCCCACCCAGTGAATCGCGCTCTCATCTCATCCCTTTGTCCCCGGCCCGGCCGAGGATACTGAGCGAACCGGGCGCGGCCGCGCGCGCGGTCCGATGGGTGGTTGAGAGAACCGAGACACACACGTGCGAGAGCTAGTCACACGTGAAATAGGGGCCGATCAGTGTCAGGCAGACACACACGTGCGAGAGCCAGTCACACGTGAAATAGGGGCCGATCAGTGTCCGAAACACAGCTCACAACTCAGACAACGGGTGACATGAGTGGGTCAAGTGTGTGCAAATATCGCCCAGGACGTCTGGGCGACGCAGCTGATTGGCGTGGCTGAAGCGCTACGGCGAAAGGGCAGCGTCAGCGTGTGGGTGTGTGGTCTGGTAAAGTAACTGTTGCTGACTGGCATGTACCCGTTCGACGCGATACTCGCGTCCATGATGATGATGATTGTTTGTTTTTGCGGCGCACCGACTCCTATGGTCACTTGGCGCCCATAACGAAGTTCATCTTGTCACTATGGTGTATACACACGAACATGTTATGAGTCAAGTTACCAGGACCGAGACAAGACGGTCAAGTATACACGATACGCCGTGCAGAGTAATATCGCACCAAAGTCATCCGTATCTCAGTCACGTTAAAGGTCACGCGTGGCTGGCGAGTAACACGACATGTACTCGGCTGTCACGACCAGTCCACGACCACCATCACCGTCACAACGCGTCACGACCAGTCCACGACCACCATCACCGTCACACCGTGTCACGACCAGTCCACGACCACCATCACCGTCACACCGTGTCACGACCAGTCCACGACCACCATCACCGTCACAACGTGTCACGACCAGTCCACGACCACCATCACCGTCACACCGTGTCACGACCAGTCCACGGACACATCACCATCACACCGTGTCACGACCAGCCCACGACCACCATCACCGTCACAACGTGTCACGACCAGTCCACGACCACCATCACCGTCACAACGTGTCACGACCAGTCCACGACCACCATCACCGTCACAACGTGTCACGACCAGTCCACGACCACCATCACCGTCACACCGTGTCACGACCAGTCCACGGACACATCACCATCACACCGTGTCACGACCAGTCCACGACCACCATCACCGTCACACCGTGTCACGACCAGTCCACGGACACATCACCATCACACCGTGTCACGACCAGTCCACGACCACCATCACCGTCACAACGTGTCACGACCAGTCCACGACCACCATCATCGTCACACCGTGTCACGACCAGCCCACGACCACCATCACCGTCACACCGTGTCACGACCAGTCCACGACCACCATCACCGTCACAACGTGTCACGACCAGTCCACGACCACCATCACCGTCACAACGTGTCACGACCAGCCCACGACCACCATCACCGTCACACCGTGTCACGACCAGTCCACGACCACCATCACCGTCACAACGTGTCACGACCAGTCCACGACCACCATCACCGTCACAACGTGTCACGACCAGTCCACGACCACCATCACCGTCACAACGTGTCACGACCAGCCCACGACCACCATCACCGTCACAACGTGTCACGACCAGCCCACGACCACCATCACCGTCACAACGTGTCACGACCAGCCCACGACCACCATCACCGTCACACCGTGTCACGACCAGTCCACGACCACCATCACCGTCACACCGTGTCACGACCAGCCCACGACCACCATCACCGTCACACCGTGTCACGACCAGTCCACGACCACCATCACCGTCACAACGTGTCACGACCAGTCCACGACCACCATCACCGTCACACCGTGTCACGACCAGTCCACGACCACCATCACCGTCACAACGTGTCACGACCAGTCCACGACCACCATCACCGTCACACCGTGTCACGACCAGTCCACGGACACATCACCATCACACCGTGTCACGACCAGTCCACGACCACCATCACCGTCACAACGTGTCACGACCAGCCCACGACCACCATCACCGTCACACCGTGTCACGACCAGCCCACGACCACCATCACCGTCACAACGTGTCACGACCAGTCCACGACCACCATCACCGTCACACCGTGTCACGACCAGTCCACGGACACATCACCATCACACCGTGTCACGACCAGTCCACGACCACCATCACCGTCACAACGTGTCACGACCAGTCCACGACCACCATCACCGTCACAACGTGTCACGACCAGTCCACGGACACATCACCGTCACACCGTGTCACGACCAGCCCACGACCACCATCACCGTCACAACGTGTCACGACCAGTCCACGACCACCATCACCGTCACACCGTGTCACGACCAGTCCACGGACACATCACCGTCACACCGTGTCACGACCAGCCCACGACCACCATCACCGTCACAACGTGTCACGACCAGTCCACGACCACCATCACCGTCACACCGTGTCACGACCAGCCCACGACCACCATCACCGTCACACCGTGTCACGACCAGTCCACGACCACCATCACCGTCACACCGTGTCACGACCAGCCCACGACCACCATCACCGTCACAACGCGTCACGACCAGTCCACGACCACCATCACCGTCACACCGTGTCACGACCAGTCCACGACCACCATCACCGTCACAACGCGTCACGACCAGCCCACGACCACCATCACCGTCACACCGTGTCACGACCAGCCCACGACCACCATCACCGTCACAACGCGTCACTGCCAATATCCACGGACACATCACCGTCACACCGTGTCACTGTCAATATCCACGGACACATCACCTAACATCCTATCGAGACGCATAACCCCCGCAGCATCCGTCACTGATTCCCAATGGAGCATCCGTCCGACAAGCTCGCCCGCTCACCACTCCATTCCCGCCCCATCGCCTCCACATGAAAGGCGCCGCCGGGGCGATGCTCTCAACTCGAGACCCGCCGGCGGGCGTCCCGGCTGCCTGAGCTGTCGGCGCCCGAGGCGGGCCGCTCCACGCCGGGCGGACAGGGCTGTATCTGCAGCACGGCTAAACACGGCCTCGCCCGCCCCAGTGCAGACAGCTCCCCCGCCGAGCCGCCGAGCTGCAGAGCAGCCCCGGTCGGACGGGAGAGGCGACGGCGGGACGGCAGGGAGAGGCGACGGCGGGACGGCAGGGTGAGACGACGGCGGGACGGCAGGGTGAGACGACGGCGGGACGGGGGGGGGGCGGCGGCCGTGACGGCAGAGGGGGAGACGGCAGAGACGGTAGGGTGGAGCAGTGCCCCGGCCGACCGGTCATGGACACACTGGACGACCAGACTCGGTAACAATCATATCGTAGCATTTGCATGACGTTGTAGCATAACTGTAACGCCGTACCCGTAACGCTGCTCAGCGTTACACGCATGACGCAGCACGTGATAACAGAGCAGCATCGGTCATGTCGCGTGATGTTGGGGCCATTAGAGCGCGACAGCAGTATACACGTCACGTCACGTCACGTGACGGGGAACGATCAGAGCAAAGCGCCGCACACAAATCGTGTGGGAGTTGAAAGCCAGACTGGAGTGGAGACGGTATCAAAGTATATCAGTCCCGGAGCGTCGTTTGTCTGTCTGTCTGTCTGTCTGTCTGTCTGTCTGTCTGTCTGTCTGTCTGTCTGTCTGTCTGTCTGTCTGTCTGTCTGTCTGTCTGTCTGTCTGTCTGTCTGTCTGTCTGTCTGTCTGTCTGTCTGTCTGTCTGTCTGTCTGTCTGTCTGTCTGTCTGTCTGTCTGTCTGTCTGTCTGTCTGTCTGTCTGTCTGTCTGTCTGGCTGTCCAGTGATCGTGCGTCGCCTTAACTCGCCAGAAACACACACGTGCAGAATCTGCTGCCATTTTGCACAATAGGCCTGTCAACCCTCGCCATGCGGCAGCGTAGTAGCAGCAAGTGTGGGAAAACGTCTGCATTTTACCATGAGTCACCCTCCATTCAGCAGCGACTGGAATAATAACGCCATACCGCCTATCACATTCCGGCGCCCCTACACAACCAGCTACCATTCTTTATTTACCCGTGACAAGAACCAACAGACGTCGGCGCGCCGGTGCCGTCGAGCACGCCATTACAACGCCAACGCACGACCCGGGGCCCCGACAACGCCGCGCCAGCGGCGGCCGGCCGACCGCACCGTGCCAAAAACAAACCACGCCGCCACGGCAACAGAAACAATGGGACGGGGAAAAGCAGCGATCAGCACCGTCCGAGCCTGTCAGTGATCGGGTCACCTCGCGCATCAAACGAACCCGCTGGCGGTGGAAAGCCGCCGCTGGCCATCAAAAACCCACCGACACCGAGCCATGTGTCGTTCCCACGAGTCTGAAACGGCCGGCGTGGGGACCAACTCGCACGGGTCCGTTTCCCGTCTCAGGAGGGGCGGCACGGGGACGCAGCACCACCGCCCATCTGTAACGATCAGGACCGATACACGATGACGGATGGTGCAGTCATCAGACGGTGGCAGCACTGGCGGCGGCGGCGGCGGCGGCGGCGGCGGCGCCTGCACCCCCGAGTGGCCGGGTGGATAGCTAGTAGGGATGCAAATTGCAGGACCACGGAGCCGGCGCCTGGCCCAAATTCAGGCCCGGCGGGCCTGAAGCTGTGTCTGAACTCAGGCTTGCCGGTCTCATGCCGGGCTTAGCACAAGTTCGTGTACTAAAATATTGTTTAATGTATAATGAAGTAGACATGCAAATTGCTGGCTGCCGGGCCTGGCGGGTGCTGCCACATGTGGCCGGGCTTGATGCCGGTGCCAACTCATTTATGAGCGGTGGCGGTGGCGGTGGCGGTGCCGGTTCCTGTTTTTGGAGAAATGTTTGCATCTCTAATAGCTAGCCGCCCGCCTTCCAGCCCGTCCCCGGCGGCAGTGATGGCGTGCTAACTGGTGTTCGCGACACCTCGCGCCGCGCGGCACCCGTTCTACCACCACCACTGCTGCCGTGATCCGTTACCACAGGCCGCCGGCAGGGACAGCCCCGACCGTCCGGGGGGGGGGGGGGCAGCACCACTGCTGGTCACGTCAGCGTCAGCAGTGCCCGCCCGGCGGACTCACCGCTGGGTCCAGTGGTAACAGTGCCGGTGTCAGCGACAAGATAGCGCTCCAGCAGCGGAGACGTCGACAGGATACAAACAACTGCCAGTACCGGACGACTGTTCCGCAGTCGCCGCCCACAGGCGACTACCGACCAACTGGAGTCAGTCGGCCACTTTCGGCAGAATGGCATTAGATGGCGAAACCTGGTCTCGTGGTTACCGCCTACACCCACGCCAACGCCGACAGCATAGAAATAGCCGCATTTGAAAACTCCCACACTTTAATGTCTAGAAACAGCTGTTCCGGAGACCAGTACGATGATACGAAATGGTCTCAGGAAGGAGAGGAGACAGCAGGAGATCGTTAATAATCAGTACGTCTCCAGAAACTCTCCTCAGGAGAGGAGACAGCAGGAGATCGTTCATAATCAGTACGTCTCCAGAAACTCTCCTCAGGAGAGGAGACAGCAGGAGATCGTTAATAATCAGTACGTCTCCAGAAACTCTCCTCAGGAGAGGAGACAGCAGGAGATTGTTCATAATCAGTACGTCTCCAGAAACTCTCCTCAGGAGAGGAGACAGCAGGAGATCGTGCATAATCAGTACGTCTCCAGAAGCTCTCCTCAGGAGAGGAGACAGCAGGAGATCGTTCATAATCAGTACGTCTCCAGAAGCTCTCCTCAGGAGAGGAGACAGCAGGAGATCGTTCATAATCAGTACGTCTCCAGAAACTCTCCTCAGGAGAGGAGACAGCAGGAGATCGTTGATAATCAGTACGTCTCCAGAAACTCACCTCAGGAGAGGAGACAGCAGAAGATCGTGCATAATCAGTACGTCTCCAGAAACTCCTCAGGAGAGGAGACAGCAGGAGACCGATCATAATCAGTACGTCTCCAGAAGCTCTCCTCAGGAGAGGAGACAGCAGGAGATCGTTCATAATCAGTACGTCTCCAGAAACTCACCTCAGGAGAGGAGACAGCAGGAGATCGTTGATAATCAGTACGTCTCCAGAAACTGGCCGCCTCTCGTCACCAGTAGACTCGTATCGGCCCGCAGCGGCCTGGCACATAAGCAGCACACCTCTCTGCAGATGCGCCTGGGAGCCTGAGACCGCACCAGTCAGGCGCGCATCGTTGGGCATTGCCAGTCGAACGGACGTGCGGACTACCGACCGGCCGGCCTGGTGGGGGGGGGGGGGGAGGCGAACCCAGTAACACAGCCCGGCCCCGGCGGCAGTCCAGACAAGACCAGACCAGACCAGACCAGACCAGACCAGACCAGCCCAGACCAGACCAGACCAGACCAGCCCAGCCCAGCCCAGCCCAGCCCAGCCCAGCCCAGCCCAGACCAGACCAGACCAGACCAGACCAGACCAGACCAGACCAGACCAGACCAGACCAGACCAGACCAGACCAGACCAGACCAGACCAGACCAGACCAGACCAGACCAGACCAGACCAGACCAGACGGACCCGGCGTCACTGTGGCGCCGAGTTCACATCTGACGCCCATGCACAGTACCCACTGCCCACAAACCCGCCCACGACACCAGCCAGCGGCGATCCAATTAACACAACTCAGCTCCCTGGGTAGCGTTGATTGGTTCCATGATGCAACTAGAGCGCTCTCCAGGGAAGCCAGCATTTGCACTTGTGTACCGAACCCTGTCGGTTTGTCATGAACCCAAGAACGGATTCAAGAACAAGGATGCGTTTAATCACAATGACAAAGAGACAGTATCGCTGAAGACCACGGTAGGTGCCATATAACCCGAGCAGTTGCGCTCCCCCCCCCCCCCCCCCCCCCCCCCCCCCGGCCAAATCAGCACCACCTCACGGTCACGTCAGCTTTGCGATGGCGTGCAGCGCCAGCGAAAACCCTCAGCTCATGGTGCTTGTTATAAAACTTGTATCCCATTAAGGCCGATTTTGAGGTCTGTTTTCGGAAACTATACACAACCTCCCCTGGTACTATCATTATCAATCTGATCTTCACACAGCTTTACTCATAGCATATCAAATCTGCTAAAACGTTAAGCTATTAAACTAAATGGTATGGTGGCCAGTGAGAGGTAATCATAAATTCGTAACACACGCCCACATCATGGCTGTCATAATAATGAAAACAGTTCCAGATCATCAGTATTCAGATGCTTCCGGATTTCCCACTGAAAGCCAAGCCCCTAAGTAGTGCTGTGTCATAACCGACTACTGCCTACTTGACGGATGGGCCCAACATTTCGGGTCCTCACAGCTTGACAACGCCAGTTTCACCAATCACACAGTTGTATCAGGCGCCCTGATCTAAATGTATAATCACTCCCGAAATCGAAGCGAGACGAGCCACGGAGGATCAGACATAGGCAGGGATCCCAGAAACGGACCCTGGGCCCAGGAAGGCTGCTGTGCCTAGTCCAATAACGTATCAAGGATCCCACTAGATTTCAATACAAAACGTGAATAAAAACGTGAATAGTAATAGTGAATTTTGCCGATGGGAATATGGGATCCTGGTGGATCCATTGACAAAATAGTTACCGACATCTAAATCCCAATGGATAATTCGAGAGTTCATAAAACCGGCCCAGGGTCCTGGTGGATTCAGGATCAGGGTCGCAGAGGTCGGACCCCGAGATCCATTTTAACGCCCACACACTGAATATTGCGATAGGTTTGGGCATGACGGGCAGCCAGGTCGACGTGTCTGAACTATTTCCAGAGTTATCTGTCAACATCTATACAAGACTCCTTCGTCGACATACGACAGAGGCATGCCGTTACAATACCGCCATGACGAAATCACCAGGGATCGCTATTCGCCTGTGTCCAGCGGACGCGATCACGTCACACATACACCCGTGTACCTGCCGACTCACAACACGTTCCGTTGTTCGATATACATCTCCCGAACGTGCCCACAGGCAGCCCGACACTTCAGGGCAGGAATCGTTCTCGGCCACACCCACCGGGCCCCGCGGACGGGGCGCCGTAGGGTGCGCCGCTGGAGAGCCGGGATCACTCGAGAACACAATGATCCCGATGAATCGTTGCCGTCTGTCTGTGGCCTCGCACAGCTCACTGGCAGATCCAGGGGCGGCAGGGGAAAAAGACCCCCCCCCACATCCCACGCTCGACGGGGATGGCAATAGAAATTAGCCACCCCCCAAATCCGCTGAAACTGGCGATGAAAAATGGGTACCGACTGCGAAAAATAACTTCTTGCAAAACAAAATCGCTATTTTTTCCCTCGTTCGTGTTTTCTCTTTTGTAGCATTTTGGTAGCAGGAGGGAAGAAAAATTTTAACTTGCCTGACAATACAATTTTACTCTCCACCTATGGATTTTTACTCTCTGGGACCAGGCCATGAAATGAGAAAAAAAATCCAACACTGCTCCCCGGTCAACAACTTTTTCGCTGATGAAGCGGAGCGAAATCGAAATTTTAGCCCCCCCCCCCCCCCCCCCCCTATTCTCGAACCCTAGATCCGCCAGTGACACAGCTGCGTTCGTGGGCGAGTCCGACCTAGCAGCAGTCTCTGTATGGTTTCGTCACAATGGCATGAAAATCAACCTGTCTAAAACTGAATCCATCGTTGTTGGCAAACCCACAAACACCCGCAAAGCTGCCGGGCTGAGCGTTAAATTTGGGAATTCACAACTGTCTCCTTCGCTTCACTCGATCTCTGAAGTTCAGAGAGCGTCACAATTTTGGGCATACTTGTCGACACAAATCTTAGTTGGCAACAGCAAACAGCCAAAATCGCTCAGCGTTGCTTTGGCCTCCTCATCGCCATCAACAAGCTGAAGCATGTGCTTCCCTGCGCCACAACACAATTATTGATCGAGTCGCTGGTCTTTCCTCACATCAGATACTGTTTACCTGCATGGGCCCCAACAACAGTCACTCAGCGCCAGCAAGTGGAAAAGGTTATCAACTTCGCAGTCAGAACTGTTGCTGGCATACGCAGACGCGATCATGTCACGGAATCCAGAGAACGACTTAAAGGGCTTAGTTTCGATCAAACTGTGGCCCTCAGAGATTGCACCTGTTTACATCGCGTCATGAACGTGCCTGATGGGCCGCGGGCCGTTCGGAGCCTGGTCAGGCGCCGATCTGAAACATCTCAGCAGCACACCAGAGCCACAGCTGACGAAACCGTACTGCAGACGAGCGCAGCGAAACACCCTCGGCTCGAGTGCGTCAAAAGAGTCTTTCCCTATCGGGCAGTTGCGGCGTGGAATCGCCTCCCGGCTGCCACACGTCAGTGTAAACGGATGAATGAGTTTCAAGGGCAAAGCGATGTCTTTTATCAGAGAACTCACCTGACTCGATCATCAAATCAGTTGACACAGTCACTGTTTTTATAGTTTATCGTGAATCGCTCAAGTGTCATGTTGTGTATTTTTACCGTTCGTATCCCATTCGCTGTGCTTTTACCGAGTGTCCTTGTGCTGACCAATATACTGACGCGGCGTTAGAATAGCCACACTGGAGTTCGCCGAGAATCGCCATAAATAAATACATAAATAAAACATGATGCATGACCATGATCTCAATGACCGCGGTGCACGGCCCATAATCAGGGCCGATTCACCTGTCGTCCATGCTCCTGTCTTCCAGCTGGCCTTACATAGCCGCCTAGTTAGGAATGAAGGCGGCTCTCTGCCTCTGATCACGACAGCGCGCGCGGGCAGCGCGCGCTGTGACCATGTAGTGTCACCGATGGTATGGCAGACAAATGGGTTCTGCGGAGCGGCCCACATTTCGTGTTGTGCATTTGGTTACCCACCAAACTCATGAATGGATAATCGATCCACCAGGGAACCATGACCAAACACAAGTGGATCTGAACGGGCCGTCAACATGAATGGTATCCATCACGACTACAGCACACGGCGAACGCCGAATAAGGTAACCATAACCGACTCAAATCCATGTTTAGCTTTATGCAGCAAGGTTCAATAATGTTCCAGAAACTGAATCAGCTCCTATTTGGATTGCTTACATGTGTCATTCAAGGGTCGCGCTCCATTGCAATGGAAGATAATCGATGCAAACGCTCTGGCTCATCACCACGAGCAAGAACAACAAACTCTGGCGCTCACGCCAAGCTAAGTCTGCAGAACAAACACAGACTTGGCTCGCCTTGTTGCTGAAGAGTCCCTCACTATGCCAATTAAAAAGTGGTACGCGATTGCTAGAAACCTTCACAGATTTCTAGCTAAATTATTTCTAGCTAATTATAATTTATTAAACCACCACTAGGTGTGGTGGTTTAATAAATTAGGCTCAAACAAAGTCTTGGGAAATTGTGCATGTGCTGTCTGCTGACCAGAACACATACACACATCACGCAATCTATAGATCGACCTCAGGGACATACAAGTTGATACACAGAACATGCAACATTTCGTACTAAGTTCATCATTGTGACAATCATGTCTGTACATCTGCACTCTCTCTTCTTGCACACTAATAAGATTGCTAATAAGATGCACGGTACTGGCGGCTAGTGTGTGTTTGTTGTAACTATATGCTCCGTGTTGGGATTTTTATGACGGCACAACTATTAGCCATTTGTCGTCAGGGTTCCAGAAGGCTCATTCTGTTCAAGGTATAGTGGCAGTCGGACTCCGACCCCATTGTAATGGAACCTGAAATGATATTCAGATGAAGAAAAAGCATTCAGACCGAGGAAGAACAGAATCATGAAGTCTGCTGGCATCAGCCACATGAGTGCCACATATAGCAGACTGCATCAGGGAATGGGAAGGATCAGAGGTGGGAATATAAAACAACGAGCAACAGTACAAATACATCAACAAAGTGTACGAGGAATAATGAAGAGGCATGCAAAAATTTGCCTCATTCATTCTCGAGTCATACATGATTCACTTGCTTCACCTTGCTCTCTTCAACAGCAATTGCAATCTAATTCGGGCAGCAGCAATATATGCAATGCTGCATCACAACTGGGAACTTTATGAATTATGAAATGTTAGTTACAGGGATCATATAATGGTCATTGTATCCCCTAATTTGCATCCCCATCCCTGACTAACTTCTAAATCAGTCTTTCTTGTATAGGCTTGAACCAATATTCCCTCATTGTCTTCAAGGATGAAATAGAAGTGAGGCCACAAGTTCTATATAACCTCTACCATTATGTAGTAAATGGTGTAATTCATAAGGTGAACACTGAGCAGCTATACAAAGACAACAGAAAGACCTATCCAATGTTTCATCATAATCACTGAAACTTACAGACTGCAGATGTGTCAAGTACCTGATTCACAAAAAAAGCATGTATAAACACATCCCTCTGGTAGCACATGGAGAATCAGAGGTAGAGCATGATGGCTCACAGGCAGTATCAGTGTGCCAATAGAGACCACTTAAGTGTCATTTGCATTTAATACATCGCAGGTTCAGATACACTGCCTATTTTCAACATGTTCTTCAGGGGCTGGTGGCTGAGTGATCTACCACTTTCAACACAATTTGTCTCGATCAGAGGGTCACCAATTTATTTTCGGCTTCTTCTATCTATTATTTTATCAATTGGTACAGGATAAAATACCTTGGTTTTTGGTTTTGAACTGGAAAGTGGGCACCATGTGACATATCCTCTTGAAGTTTTGAAAGCAAGGTGCTAATTTGAATTATCATCCTGTTTGAGAGGCATTAGGGGCTGGGATGAGTGGGAGGATATACTGTTGTTCCAGACTTGTAAAAACCAATATTTCAATTTTGTGGTTCAATTTCTCATCTGTTGCAGCCTGCAGGACAGGGTCCTAGGATTGCTTTGAAGCCAGGGTGCAGAGTGGAAAATTTGTCCAAAGAATAACCATAAAGGGTGGGAAATTCAGCCTAAAAAGACCATATGGTGTACTTGGCTTTGCCAAAACTCACCCATGAGAATCAGCTGCTACAAATGGCAATACTTCCCTAACTTTTTCCATTTTAGCATTAGTAATATATCAGTGTTAGGGCTATAGTTATCCAATACATCTTGATTTAGGGAGTGGAAATTCACAGTAAAACTGGGGAAAGAGTGAAAAATATTATCCACAGGGTGTCATTTTCCGCTTAAATTTTGCAATCCCAGGACACTGCTGCAGGACATGTTTGGATTCAGGTATTTCAAGATTCCTTAATCAGTTATCAGTCAATTCAGCAGATTTGTTTTTGATGACATAGCAGTTTGGCAGAATTTATGTAGTAAGGGAAAACAAAACATTTACTTAGTACATATTAGGTTTGTTCCTAAATGTTACAAATTGGTTGTTCTGGTTATGGGGCTGCCCAACATGATAAAATAATAGCAAAATTAGCCAGAATTGTCTTGGGGATCTAATAGCATGACAATCCAGGTATTGTTTCTCTTGTATCATGTATAGGTAAGTGAAGGATACAGCTGAGCATATCTCTATTTCCAAGTCTGGAAGAAGGGAAGTTTACCTGAGCTACCAAAATCAGTCAATAAATTGTAGCACTATCTCATGGCATATTCCATTTAGGAGAGGAAGACCGAAGGTAGTAACATATATGCAGTACTCAGAAGTGATGCTAACCTTCAATGTGGCAACTTACGTAATTGGCACTTCGTTCACCATTATTTCAGTTGGGCAAACTAGGGGTAGGCAATCAAAAAGTTTATTGAAGTGGGCAGAGCAATGTCCTAATATGGGCATGCAATAAATATTTTGATTGATTTTGGTACATCCCACACTGAAATGTGTTATGTAATCGAAAGAAAGCCTATGTACATCAGATTTTTGTTGGAAAATAAAGAAAAATTATTGATCTACCAAAAAAGTGTTGTTCCAGTATCCACTGACTGTGCCTTTGTGTCTTTCTGAATACAAATAAAAAGTGTTTTCTAAATTCATCAAATTGAGGTCATTTGTTATGCTTCCTAGTGAACTAATCATTTATCAGATGATTCCATTCTGAATAATTATTAATATTATTTGATTTCAGCTTTCTTTTCCAGTATAACATTAACATTAAAATTAACATTAACATTATAACATTTTCAGTATAAGTTAACATAATCAATATATTGATTAGCCAGCTGTTTGCACAATCAAAAAGTTGATTGGCGCCGTAATTTTCAGATGCCCGTAATCAATTTGATTGCAGTAGATCATCGAATGCACATTCATTTTTTTTGTAAAGGTAGCTTTCATATACTCTGCATAGTTTCATAATTTTACTTCCCGATTCCGTGGTTCTGGGTTTATTTCATCTCTTGATTATTCAAATATTGATGTGTTACTGAAGGTATGCAAGCATTCCCTTATAAGGGCATTGCTCCGCCCACTTCGATAAACTTTTTGATTGATCAACTTTGTATTGCCTCCCTGTAGTTTGCCCAACTGATTTTGGTCCAAAGTGCATTTCCTCTAATGCAGTTGTGTCAGTATGCCATCCACAATGTTTCATAAGCAGTGTGAGCACTCACAAAACCAAAGAAAGCTTTGAAATGAAAGTGTGCCATACAAGTGGGAATCATATAAGTCATGGGGACAGTACCTTCCTACCTACTTTAAACCATTCATGTCAAAGTGCAACACAACACTGACGCTGACACCAGAGCCTTAAGTTAGTTATGCAGTCCTGCAAGTGGATACCTACTAATTTTATGAAAGACATTCATGAGCACAAGAGATCTAGGATAATTACTCTTTAGCTATTATTAAACTCAACAGCATTGTCATCATTTAACTAAAATATGCAAAAAACATGTGTTCATCTGATCTCAATCTCCAACTTCACTCTTCAGACAATGAATGTAGGTTGGACACCATCAGAGGAATAATGGCATGAATGTTGTAGGTCACACTTACCCGAAGTCATCGTCCATAGACTTGAAGAAGAATTTGAAATTTGGCCTATTTAACACATTTTTAAAGTCACCTAAAGTCACCGCATCTGGTGGCTTATTGATCTTCACAAGATAAGGCGTTTCCTCATCGTCTATGTGGTAGATTATCTTAGTTTCTTTGGAGCTCTCCATCACTGGCCTGGATACAAATATCACGAAACACCACTCATCACCCACTTTGTCTCAGATTCTCGGGACGTAAACAACACCACACACACTGCCCATTAAAAATGGCGTCTTGCATCCGCGAAATACGTTAGGTCACGTGACCCCCTCCTTCAAGGAAGTGCGATAGATGGCGTTGCCAGTTCATCCCGTTTAGAGCTGCCACTTTATGACCTTACGAGACCCTTGGTAATCTTTCGAATAGAGCTGCCACTTTTCGCGCCGCGCCGCGCCACAAACACTGTTCAACTGCCCACCACTACCCACGTGCTCAAATAAGCTGTCAACTACCCACAACTACCCTCAACATAAATTGTACTATTTTGGGATTGAAGAAAATTAAAGCAAAAACCTTTAAATTATGCAAATTCATACAATAAGCTTGAATGATATTGCTGAAATGAAAGCGCGGTCACTGAAATAAGGTTTAACACTTCTCTTTTTTGAAAAGATGAAAATTATGCTACCCGCCAACTACCCACTTCAGCCAAATGATTGCTTGTGCTACCCACAACTACCCACGTGGGCAGTAAATACCTGTGATGATCTAACGCGCCTTGTCTCCGGCCCGCCGGGCGCTGCCCCCCCCCCCCCCCGCCCCGGCCGCCAGCTGACCCGGGCGCCTCCGCTGGAGCGGTCACGTGATTGCCCGCGGCCGCGGGTCGGCGTCCGGGGTCGGCGCGAGGCCGGCCGGACTCTCGGTCGGGACGCGGTGGCGCGAGCAGCGGCCGCTCCCCTGTCTTTGTCTGTTCGCTTAAAGTAATACATAAACCCGCAGTCTAACGTGAAGCGTTATTATTTGCCATACCAGACCACGACACTACCCACGTCTCGTGGGTAAGCGGGTAGAAAAGTGGCACCTCTACTTTCGAACCAATGAGCGCAGCGAGACGCGCAACTCGCAAGAAGGCATTCGAAAGCTCTCAATAAGAGGCATTAAAAACTATATTGTTTTTTCTTATTGAGATCAAATATCAGGTCTCGGTAAGGTCAAAGGTCAAAATCGAGGTATTTGAGTATGGGGTACACTTTCAATCCAAAGTCTTCGATTGCGACCATTATCACCCAAAGTATTCTTAAAGGTAAAATGCACACCTCGCATGAACAAAAGTGAGAATTTTGTCAAGGTCACTGTCAAGGTCAGGTCACAGAAGGTAACAATGCGCAAAAAAATATACGAAAGCTATGCGACACATGTTCAATGGATTATTGTACACTTATAATTTGATTGTGATAGTCATTTTACCACCTGGCCTCATTTCAGTGAAGTTAAAACTCGTGTGTAGTGACGTCACTAAATTCGCTATATCTTGATTTTTTCGACAAAATTGCTTCATTTATGCACAGAAGACGTAAAGTCGGTGTAGGAGAAGGTACCTTCTCAAACTTTTCAGAATCTTTTCAGCGCAATAATCCTTCGGGAAAACGGCTATAACTTTCCTTCGTCCAAGTTGCCTATAATTTATTTACAATGTGTAAAGCCATGACGCTGATAGGCTCCCCTTGGATCCGTCCCTGTTCGCCCCCCCCCCCCCCCAAAAAAAAAATAGTTTTCAAAAATCGACACCGCTGGATACAGCGTCAGGAAACGCTCGTCGAATTCTATTGAACACCAAGTTTGGCCTGTTAGCTCAAATTCTACCGGAACTTGAGGACCGAAAGTTCACAGTTACACCCCTCGGGTGCACCTTGCACCCCTTGTAGTCCCTACCCCTCAGGGTAACTGGTTCGCGGTTGGGCGCACGTGAAATGCGAGTGCGGGGTTCGCATCGCCTGCAGCAGCATTAGATCTGTGGAGGACCGAAAGGCCACGGGGTTGCGTTGTACCCTCTGTGGATGCAGTTTGCACCCCTCGTGGTCGCCAACTCCAAGATAATTGGTTCTCAAGGTGGGGTGTATCAGCAGGCTGGCTATTGATTCAACTTTTTTTTGGAACGATTCAATCATGATTCATTTTGGAATCTGAATGATTCAATGACCGTTCGATCCACGGAGAAAATTTTCAGAATTGATTCTTTCCGATTCAAAGAATCAAAAAAATATTTTAATCGATTCACTTTTGATTCAACATTTAAATGTATGTGGTGAATTTATGCCAAATCAATACAAATGGAAACATACATATATATGATCATTAAAGGAAATAGTTCACCTTCAACATTAGTTTAAAACTGAGATAGCAGTTGTGTAGCCCGTGTTTGGAAACCCCTATCTGCAAGTTGTATTGACTGAAAAGACTCCCCAGCCGAATATATTTGAGTTTTTGGCGAAGGAATGCGGTGCTGGCGAAAGAATGTTGTACTGGTTTTAGCCCGGGCAGAGGCTATACCATCAGCCAATCAGCTTGCAGCTGGTGCTAGCAAGCGATCGCCGGCCGCCGGTTGGCACATCTCCAATGCGAGTCTATCTTTACGCGACTACTTTCGAATATGATTGGCTGAACCATTGTTTACATTCGCGTGACGTCAGGACTCTGACTCAGAGAGTATGCATATAGTTTTGATAAACAATACAAATTTACGGCCTTCTGTCCTGAATCGGCGCGATATAAGGCCATTTTTGACAATATAAAAAGAAATTGTACTAAAAAATGTAATCAAATCGTGTTGGGTAAAAAATTTCTAAGGTGAACTATTTCCTTTAAACATTGTTACAGCAATACTATTTCAGTATACATGAAATAAGCCACTGGGACTGCATGTATTTGCACAATTTGCCAGTGCACTTGAATCGTTAAGAATCGTTAAATCTTTTGATTCAATCAGTCTTGATTTGATGCGGGTTTTGATTCAATCACGATTCATGTATCAAAAGATCTGGTGGTGAATCAATAATTTTTTTATTCAAGGAATTTTGATTGAACGATTTTCTCGAATCAATCAGAGTCGAATCAATAACCAGTCTGGTGGAGTTTGTCGAAAAATGTCATGCAGACATCCGCTGTTCGGCACGTGGTACCAATCGACTCATGACCGGCGCCATCATGTTTTTTTTCTTCTTCAAATTGCCACATCGAACGGTGCCACACAAAATACAAATCGACGCCGAAATCGGTCCAGCCGATCGGGCTCCAGTGCTGCAATTTTTAAAGAGACAAAAGAATAGAGCGACGAACAGGCCGGCCCGAACTTTGCCGAGCGACCGTCACGTATGAAATCCTCGACGCTAAAAGCTGCACTTACAGCACACTCTCAGCGCTGCACATCTCCAATTTTGATTACTTGATTCCGATGCAAGCCTAGAATAGAAGGCGTGTCCCATCGGCTGGCGCCACCTATTTGGTACCCGTGAGGCGTGATGTAATACCGATTTTGCTTTCGCATGCTCACCTTATGTTATCCTTACAAGTTCCCATTTTAGTATATTTACACTAAATCCAAATCCACACGGACCGACTGCTAGCACATTGCCACCAGTGCAGAGTTCTGACTACAAACCTCTCATTCCCTGTGGTCCAACTGCAGTGGTGATTCAAACCGAAATGAGATGAATTCTTACTCTACCGAAGAGACGGTACCGAAATACTCGTAGGTATATACTTCATACAAGCAAATGACTGCCTAAGCAAATACCCAGCCACTAGTGCCAGCCCATGTGAAATTCATGTCTCTGGCTCGTACCAGTCCTTCACCGTTCTTGTTACCGTTCTGTAATGCAGATGTCAAAATTTGCAACATATTCGCGACATTAAAGATGATACAAATACTGACGTGTTATCGTCCTGTGTATATTTGCCTGACATATGAGATCATATGGAACTAAACAGTGCACATAGGGCGTTCATTACACATCTTAACAATGCGATTTATATCTGATAGAAACAATTGTATATGCAGACTTAAAGCCTAAACCTTTGGTAGATTCATGCTGACTTAACCAGCTTAACAGTGACTACGAGTTGACTAGAGTACGTTGTGAAACATAAAATATGAATATGCAAACAAAGCAATATCGAACATTTATTTGTCGTAAGGACGTATAACATGGACTTGTAAGCAAATTAACCGTTGGCAATTGAGACATACGGCGAATCTCCCGCACAGAAAGTCGGAGGACACTGAAAACAAACAATCACGCAACCAGTATGAATTTTCGAACATGTTAAACCGTAATCAATGGATTCGACCAATCAGACTGAGGATGAGAAACCGCTACACGAGCCGTGGCCACTGTCCATGCTCTAGTAGTGCGAACACGCATATACTTACACTCCTTATGCACACAGCAGGTTTTGAAATTGTGCAAAATATGCAGACATTTCATAAATGGACGGATGTCGGACGGAGACGTTGACAGTTTCTTCCTTCTTTCAAGACACAAAAAACTGATTAGCCGTCATACTTGTCGCAACAAACTGAAATACATCTTACATTGAACAATGATCACAGCACAAACGGAACAAATAATTCATGTGGTAACACATTGACATCATACTCTGGATGAATACAATCCAGTTTTGTTTTGAGGTGAGAGTAAATGCCAATCAGTTCCTCAGTTGAGATCTCAAACTGTTAAAAAGCGAAACAAAGTCGTTCTTACACACAGCTGACAGCTGATAACACCAGTTACTGAACCCGTCGATAGATGTCGCGCTGTTCGCTGTCGCCAATCTCGCCGCTAGATGGCAGACTAGGTGGAGACGGCCACCTCGGCGACCGGCATGTTGATGACGGCCGAGAGGATGGGCCGCGACTGCAGACCGCTCGTGACGAACACTCGCACCTGGTCAGAGATGCCCAGGTCCGAGACAAACTCCACCAGAGTGTCGTATACGTACGTCACGCCCGGGATCAAGATCGGCACCTGGCGGCGGCAGTACGATGTAAAATAAAGAAATGTAACGCGTTAACGTGCGGTAGCATACGTCATCGTACCGCATAAGTGTGCGGTATGCATACGGTATTCTCTGGATCAGGATCGACTTGTAACGGCAAAAACAACGCAGGTCGCATGGTGCCGTCACACAGACTTTATCGCATTGCCGCACTCGGCACACGGGCTAATCTTTGGATGAGAATCGGTATTTGCTGAAACAATGGGGCATGGCCACTGGCATCAATATAATACCTAGACAGCCAACTCGCGCGCCGCATACGCCGGACGGCCCGTTCCCGCACTGTGTGGTGGCGTCAGCTGTCCTGGGGGGCAAAATATCGCGGCGCGCCATAGGGACCAATGGCAAATTTGAACGGCGCCCTGACTGGGCCACGCTCGGAAAAAGTGGTGGAAAGTAGCATCATATTATTCGCTGGAGATTCTAGATTGAGACAAAACGAATTATAAGGTTCCACCTGGTCATGGCATTTCTGGAGAGCAGCTGAAATTATCGGTTACCATGGCCTTATTTGGGGAGTAACAACCACGTTATACCGTTCACTTTCAGTTGCAAATGCGATAAATAGCTTCATATGAAGTATATCAAGCTTAGATCGCATTTGCAACGGAAAGTGAACGGTATAACGTGGTTGTTACTCCCCAAATAAGGCCATGGTAACCGATAATCTCAGCTGCTCTCCAGAAATGCCATGACCAGGTGGAACCTTATAATTCGTTTTGGCTCAATCTAGAATCTCCAGCGAATAATATGATGCTACTTTCCACCACTTTTTCCGAGCGTGGCACAGTCGGGGCGCCGTTCAAATTTGCCATTTATACATTGGTCCCTATGGCGCGCCGCAATGTTTTGCCCCCCAGGGCTGGTGGCGCCACCAGTGTGGGAACGGCCGTCCGGCGCAATATGGCTGTCTAGGTATTATATGGATGTCAGTCAGGTGCCTGGCATACAAGCGCGGCGTGTCCAATTGCCACGTTGATCAGTATCACTAGAATTGGGCATGACTTAAAATACGGAGATCAAACGATCTTAAGAGAAAAATCTTCAGAATTAAAAATGTATGTTGCATGACAATTCATCACCTGGGAAAAATCGCATCAGAAACATTGCATGGCGACTATCCCATAGAAAGGCGCGCATGTGTCGATACGAGCCGATGACACATCGAACACGTCAGACTCACGTGGATGAAGCGCTGCTGCACCTGGTACAGCTTCTCTTCGGCGTGGACACGGATGCCCAGGTCCTGGACGATCTTCAGGGCGGAGGTGTTCTGCAGCTCCACACGGATCTTAAACATTGGTCCGAGGCCGAGCACCTGCAGAGGGAGACTACGTAGTTAGCCATTCCTGTTTCACATATTTCGCTAAAAAACGTGTGTGCTCAGGAAAAACAAAACAAAATACTGTGACCGATCACAAACGCACTTAGCGGTCATTGGTTCAAGTCCTGCGAGGTTATGGCCACGCCGCCACCCGTTTGAACAACTGACCGATTGATATTGCAGAAGTATGGTGCACATGTGGTGCAGAGGTGTGGTGCAGAGGTGTGGTACAGAGGTGTGGTGCAGAGGTGTGGTGCAGAGGTGTGGTGCAGAGGTGTGGTGCAGAGGTGTGGTGCAGAGGTGTGGTGCATAGGTGTGGTGCAGAGGTGTGGTGCAGAGGTGTGGTGCAAAGGTGTGGTGCAGAGGTGTGGTGCACATGTGGTGCACATGTGGTGCACATGTGGTGCAGAGGTGTGGTACAGAGGTGTGGTGCAGAGGTGTGGTGCAGAGGTGTGGTGCACATGTGGTGCAGAGGTGTGGTGCAGAGGTGCGGTGCAGAGGTGTGGTGCAGAGATGTGGTGCAGAGGTGTGGTGCAGAGGTGTGGTGCAGAGGTGTGGTACAGAGGTGTGGTGCAGAGGTGTGGTGCAGAGATGTGGTGCAGAGGTGTGGTGCAGAGGTGTGGTGCACATGTGGTGCAGAGGTGTGGTGCAGAGGTGTGGTGCACATGTGGTGCAGAGGTGTGGTGCACATGTGGTGCAGAGGTGTGGTACAGAGGTGTGGTGCAGAGGTGTGGTGCAGAGGTGTGGTGCACATGTGGTGCAGAGGTGTGGTGCAGAGGTGTGGTGCAGAGGTGTGGTGCAGAGATGTGGTGCAGAGGTGTGGTGCACATGTGGTGCAGAGGTGTGGTGCAGAGGTGTGGTGCAGAGATGTGGTGCAGAGGTGTGGTGCAGAGGTGTGGTGCAGAGGTGTGGTGCACATGTGGTGCAGAGGTGTGGTGCAGAGGTGTGGTGCACATGTGGTGCAGAGGTGTGGTGCAGAGGTGTGGTGCAGAGGTGTGGTGCAGAGGTGTGGTGCAGAGGTGTGGTGCACATGTGGTGCAGAGGTGTGGTGCAGAGGTGTGGTGCAGAGGTGTGATGCAGAGGTGTGGTGCAGAGGTGTGGTGCAGAGGTGTGGTGCAGAGGTGTGGTGCAGAGGTGTGGTGCAGAGGTGTGGTGCAGAGGTGTGGTGCAGAGGTGTGGTGCAGAGGTGTGGTGCATATGTGGTGCAGAGGTGTGGTGCAGAGGTGTGGTGCAGAGGTGTGGTGCAGAGGTGTGGTGCAGAGGTGTGGTGCAGAGGTGTGGTGCACATGTGGTGCAGAGGTGTGGTGCAGAGGTGTGGTGCAGAGGTGTGGTGCACATGTGGTGCAGAGGTGTGGTGCACATGTGGTGCAGAGGTGTCGTGCAGAGGTGTGGTGCAGAGGTGTGGTGCAGAGGTGTGGTGCAGAGGTGTGGTGCAGAGGTGTGGTGCAGAGGTGTGGTACAGAGGTGTGGTGCAGAGGTGTGGTGCAGAGGTGTGGTGCAGAGGTGTGGTGCAGAGGTGTGGTGCAGAGGTGTGGTGCAGAGGTGTGGTGCAGAGGTGTGGTGCAGAGGTGTGGTGCAGAGGTGTGGTGCACATGTGGTGCAGAGGTGTGGTGCAGAGGTGTGGTGCAGAGGTGTGGTGCAGAGGTGTGGTGCACATGTGGTGCAGAGGTGTGGTGCAGAGGTGTGGTGCAGAGGTGTGGTGCAGAGGTGTGGTGCAGAGGTGTGGTGCAGAGGTGTGGTGCAGAGGTGTGGTGCAGAGGTGTGGTACAGAGGTGTGGTGCAGAGGTGTGGTGCAGAGGTGTGGTGCAGAGGTGTGGTGCAGAGGTGTGGTGCAGAGGTGTGGTGCAGAGGTGTGGTGCAGAGGTGTGGTGCAGAGGTGTGGTGCAGAGGTGTGGTGCAGAGGTGTGGTACAGAGGTGTGGTGCAGATGTGTGGTGCAGAGGTGTGGTGTACATGTGGTGCACATGTGGTGCAGAGGTGTGGTGCAGAGGTGTGGTGCAGAGGTGTGGTGCAGAGGTGTGGTGCAGAGGTGTGGTGCAGAGGTGTGGTGCAGAGGTGTGGTGCAGAGGTGTGGTGCAGAGGTGTGGTGCAGAGGTGTGGTGCACATGTGGTGCAGAGGTGTGGTGCACATGTGGTGCAGAGGTGTGGTGCACATGTGGTGCAGAGGTGTGGTGCAGAGGTGTGGTGCAGAGGTGTGGTGCACATGTGGTGCAGAGGTGTGGTGCAGAGGTGTGGTGCAGAGGTGTGGTGCAGAGGTGTGGTGCAGAGGTGTGGTGCAGAGGTGTGGTGCAGAGGTGTGGTGCAGAGGTGTGGTGCAGAGGTGTGGTGCAGAGGTGTGGTGCAGAGGTGTGGTACAGAGGTGTGGTGCAGATGTGTGGTGCAGAGGTGTGGTGCACATGTGGTGCACATGTGGTGCAGAGGTGTGGTTCAGAGGTGTGGTGCAGAGGTGTGGTGCAGAGGTGTGGTGCAGAGGTGTGGTGCAGAGGTGTGGTGCAGAGGTGTGGTGCAGAGGTGTGGTGCAGAGGTGTGGTGCAGAGGTGTGGTGCAGAGGTGTGGTGCAGAGGTGTGGTGCAGAGGTGTGGTGCACATGTGGTGCAGAGGTGTGGTGCACATGTGGTGCAGAGGTGTGGTGCACATGTGGTGCAGAGGTGTGGTGCAGAGGTGTGGTGCAGAGGTGTGGTGCAGATGTGTGGCGCAGAGGTGTGGTGCAGAGATGTGGTGCAGAGGTGTGGTGCAGAGTGTGGTGCACATGTGGTGCAGAGGTGTGGTGCAGAGGTGTGGTGCAGAGATGTGGTGCAGAGGTGTGGTGCAGAGGTGTGGTGCACATGTGGTACAGAGGTGTGGTGCAGAGGTGTGGTGCAGAGGTGTGGTACAGAGGTGTGGTGCAGAGATGTGGTGCAGAGGTGTGGTGCAGAGGTGTGGTGCACATGTGGTTGCAGAGGTGTGGTGCAGAGGTGTGGTGCAGAGGTGTGGTGCAGAGGTGTGGTGCAGAGGTGTGGTGCAGAGGTGTGGTGCAGAGGTGTGGTGCAGAGGTGTGGTGCAGAGGTGTGGTGCAGAGGTGTGGTGCAGAGGTGTGGTGCAGAGGTGTGTTGCACATGTGGTGCAGAGGTATAGTGCAGAGGTGTGGTGCAGAGTGTGGTGCAGAGGTGTGGTGCAGAGGTGTGGTGCAGAGGTGTGGTGCAGAGGTGTGGCGCAGAGGAGTGGTGCAGAGGTGTGGTGCACATGTGGTGCAGAGGTGTGGTGCAGAGGTGTGGTGCACATGTGGTGCAGAGGTGTGGTGCAGAGGTGTGGTACAGAGGTGCGGTGCAGAGGTGTGGTGCAGAGATGTGGTGCAGAGGTGTGGTACAGAGGTGTGGTGCACATGTGGTGCACATGTGGTGCAGAGGTGTGGCGCAGAGATGTGGTGCACATGTGGTGCAAAGGTGTGGTGCAGAGGTGTGGTGCAGAGGTGTGGTGCAGAGGTGTGGTGCACATGTGGTGCAGAGGTGTGGTGCAGAGGTGTGGTGCACATGTGGTGCAGAGGTGTGGTGCAGAGGTGTGGTGCAGAGGTGTGGTGCAGAGGTGTGGTGCAGAGGTGTGGCGCAGAGGTGTGGTGCAGAGGTGTGGTGCACATGTGGTGCAGAGGTGTGGTGCACATGTGGTGCAGAGGTGTGGTGCAGAGGTGTGGTGCAGAGGTGTGGTGCAGAGGTGTGGTGCAGAGGTGTGGTGCAGAGGTGTGGTGCAGAGGTGTGGTGCAGAGGTGTGGTGCAGAGGTGTGGTGCAGACATGTGGTGCAGAGGTGTGGTGCAGAGGTGCGGTGCAGAGGTGTGGTGCACATGTGGTTCAGAGGTGTGGTGCAGAGGTGTGGTGCAGAGGTGTGGTGCAGAGGTGTGGTGCAGAGGTGTGGTGCAGAGGTGTGGTGCAGAGATGTGGTGCAGAGGTGTGGTGCATAGGTGTGGTGCAGAGGTGTGGTGCAGAGGTGTGGTGCAGAGGTGTGGTGCAGAGGTGTGGTGCAGAGGTGTGGTGCAGAGGTGTGGTGCAGAGGTGTGGTGCAGAGGTGTGGTGCAGAGGTGTGGTGCAGAGGTGTGGTGCAGAGGTGTGGTGCAGAGGTGTGGTGCACATGTGGTGCACATGTGGTGCAGAGGTGTGGTGCAGAGGTGTGGTGCAGAGGTGTGGTGCAGAGGTGTGGTGCACATGTGGTGCAGAGGTGTGGTGCAGAGGTGTGGTGCAGAGGTGTGGTGCACATGTGGTGCAGGTGTGGTGCAGAGGTGTGGTGCACATGTGGTGCAGAGGTGTGGTGCACATGTAGTGCAGAGGTGTGGTGCACATGTGGTGCAGAGGTGTGGTGCACATGTGGTGCAGAGGTGTGGTGCACATGTGGTGCAGAGGTGTGGTGCAGAGGTGTGGTGCACATGTGGTGCAGAGGTGTGGTGCACATGTGGTGCAGAGGTGTGGTGCAGAGGTGTGGTGCAGAGGTGTGGTGCAGAGGTGTGGTGCAGAGGTGTGGTGCAGAGGTGTGGTGCAGAGGTGTGGTGCACATGTGGTGCACATGTGGTGCAGAGGTGTGGTGCAGAGGTGTGGTGCAGAGGTGTGGTGCAGAGGTGTGGTGCAGAGGTGTGGTGCAGAGATGTGGTGCAGAGGTGTGGTGCAGAGGTGTGGTGCAGAGGTGTGGTGCACATGTGGTGCAGAGGTGTGGTGCACGTGTGGTGCAGAGGTGTGGTGCAGAGGTGTTTGTGCAGAGGTGTGGTGCAGAGGTGTGGTGCACATGTGGTGCAGAGGTGTGGTGCAGAGGTGTGGTGCACATGTGGTGCAGAGGTGTGGTGCAGAGATGTGGTGCAGAGGTGTGGTGCAGAGGTGTGGTGCAGAGGTGTGGTGCAGAGGTGTGGTGCAGAGGTGTGGTGCAGAGGTGTGGTGCAGAGGTGTGGCGCAGAGGTGTGGTGCAGAGGTGTGGTGCAGAGGTGTGGTGCACATGTGGTGCACATGTGGTGCAGAGGTGTGGTGCAGAGATGTGGTGCAGAGGTGTGGTGCAGAGGTGTGGTGCACATGTGGTTCAGAGGTGTGGTGCAGAGGTGTGGTGCAGAGGTGTGGTGCACATGTGGTGCAGAGGTGTGGTGCAGAGGTGTGGTGCACATGTGGTGCAGAGGTGTGGTGCACATGTGGTACAGAGGTGTGGTGCAGAGGTGTGGTGCAGAGGTGTGGTGCAGAGGTGTGGTGCAGAGGTGTGGTGCAGAGGTGTGGTGCAGAGGTGTGGTGCAGAGGTGTGGTGCAGAGGTGTGGTGCAGAGGTGTGGTGCAGAGGTGTGGTGCAGAAGTGTGGTGCAGAGGTGTGATGCAGAGGTGTGGTGCACATGTGGTGCAGAGGTGTGGTGCAGAGGTGTGGTGCAGAGGTGTGGTGCAGAGGTGTGGTGCAGAGGTGTGGTGCAGAGGTGTGGTGCAGAGGTGTGGTGCAGAGGTGTGGTGCACATGTGGTGCAGAGGTGTGGTGCAGAGGTGTGGTGCAGATATGTGGTGCAGAGGTGTGGTGCAGAGGTGTGGTGCAGAGGTGTGGTGCAGAGGTGTGGTGCACATGTGGTGCAGAGGCGTGGTGCAGAGGTGTGGTGCAGAGGTGTGGTGCAGAGGTGTGGTGCAGAGGTGTGGTGCAGAGGTGTGGTGCAGAGGTGTGGTGCAGAGGTGTGGTGCACATGTGGTGCACATGTGGTGCAGAGGTGTGGTGCAGAGGTGTGGTGCAGAGGTGTGGTGCAGAGGTGTGGTGCACATGTGGTGCAGAGGTGTGGTGCAGAAGTGTGGTGCACATGTGGTGCAGAGGTGTGGTGCAGAGGTGTGGTGCAGAGGTGTGGTGCACATGTGGTGCAGAGGTGTGGTGCAGAGGTGTGGTGCAGAGGTGTGGTGCAGAGGTGTGGTGCAGAGGTGTGGTGCAGAGGTGTGGTGCAGAGGTGTGGTGCAGAGGTGTGGTGCAGAGGTGTGGTGCAGAGGTGTGGTGCAGAGGTGTGGTGCAGAGGTGTGGTGCAGAGGTGTGGTGCAGAGGTGTGGTGCAGAGGTGTGGTGCAGAGGTGTGGTGCAGAGGTGTGGTGCAGAGGTGTGGTGCAGAGGTGTGGTGCAGAGGTGTGGTGCAGAGGTGTGGTGCAGAGGTGTGGTGCAGAGGTGTGGTGCAGAGGTGTGGTGCAGAGGTGTGGTGAAGAGGTGTGGTGCAGAGGTGTGGCGCAGAGGTGTGGTGCAGAGGTGTGGTGCAGAGGTGTGGTGCAGAGGTGTGGTACACATGTGGTGCAGAGGTGTGGTGCAGAGGTGTGGTGCAGAGGTGTGGTGCAGAGGTGTGGTGCAGAGGTGTGGTGCAGAGGTGTGGTGCAGAGGTGTGGTGCAGAGGTGTGGTGCAGAGGTGTGGTGCAGAGGTGTGGTGCAGAAGTGTGGTGCAGAGGTGTGGTGCAGAGGTGTGGTGCAGAAGTGTGGTGCACATGTGGTGCAGAGGTGTGGCGCAGAGGTGTGGTACACATGTGGTGCAGAGGTGTGGTGTAGAGGTGTGGTGCAGAGGTGTGGTGCAGAGGTGTGGTGCAGAGGTGTGGTGCAGAGGTGTGGTGCAGAGGTGTGGTGCAGAGGTGTGGTGCAGAGGTGTGGTGCAGAGGTGTGGTGCAGAGGTGTGGTGCAAAAGTGTGGTGCACATGTGGTGCAGAGGTGTGGTGCAGAGGTGTGGTGCACATGTGGTGCAGAGGTGTGGTGCAGAGGTGTGGTGCAGAGGTGTGGTGCAGAGGTGTGGTGCAGAGGTGTGGTGCAGAGGTGTGGTGCAGAGGTGTGGTGCAGAGGTGTGGTGCAGAGGTGTGGTGCAGAGGTGTGGTGCAGAGGTGTGGTGCAGAGGTGTGGTGAAGAGGTGCGTTGCAGAGGTGTGGTGCAGAGGTGTGGTGCAGAGGTGTGGTGCAGAAGTGTGGTGCACATGTGGTGCAGAGGTGTGGTGCAGAGGTGTGGTGCACATGTGGTGCAGAGGTGTGGTGCAGAGGTGTGGTGCAGAGGTGTGGTGCAGAGGTGTGGTGCAGAGGTGTGGTGCAGAGGTGTGGTGCAGAGGTGTGGTGCAGAGGTGTGGTGCAGAGGTGTGGTGCAGAGGTGTGGTGCAGAGGTGTGGTGCAGAGGTGTGGTGCAGAGGTGTGGTGCAGAGGTGTGGTGCAGAGGTGTGGTGCAGAGGTGTGGTGCAGAGGTGTGGTGCAGAGGTGTGGTGCAGAGGTGTGGTGCAGAGGTGTGGTGCAGAGGTGTGGTGCAGAGGTGTGGTGCAGAGGTGTGGTGCAGAGGTGTGGTGCAGAGGTGTGGTGAAGAGGTGTGGTGCAGAGGTGTGGTGCAGAGGTGTGGTGCAGAGGTGTGGTGCAGAGGTGTGGTGCAGAGGTGTGGTGCAGAAGTGTGGTGCACATGTGGTGCAGAGGTGTGGTGCAGAGGTGTGGTGCAGAGGTGTGGTGCACATGTGGTGCAGAGGTGTGGTGCAGAGGTGTGGTGCAGAGGTGTGGTGCAGAGGTGTGGTGCAGATGTGTGGTGCAGAGGTGTGGTGCAGAGGTGTGGTGCCGAGGTGTGGTGCAGAGGTGTGGTGCAGAGGTGTGGTGAAGAGGTGTGGTGCAGAGGTGTGGTGCAGAGGTGTGGTGCAGAGGTGTGGTGCAGAGGTGTGGTGCAGAGGTGTGGTGCAGAGGTGTGGTGCAGAGGTGTGGTCAGATGTGTGGTGCACATGTGGTGCAGAGGTGTGGTGCAGAGGTGTGGTGCAGAGGTGTGGTGCAGAGGTGTGGTGCAGAGGTGTGGTGCAGAGGTGTGGTGCAGAGGTGTGGTGCAGAGGTGTGGTGCAGAGGTGTGGTGCAGAGGTGTGGTGCAGAGGTGTGGTGCAGAGGTGTGGTGCAGAGGTGTGGTGCAGAGGTGTGGTGCAGAGGTGTGGTGCAGAGGTGTGGTGCAGAGGTGTGGTGCAGAGGTGTGGTGCAGAGGTGTGGTGCAGAGGTGTGGTGCAGAGGTGTGGTGCAGAGGTGTGGTGCAGAGGTGTGGTGCAGAGGTGTGGTGCAGAGGTGTGGTGCAGAGGTGTGGTGCAGAGGTGTGGTGCAGAGGTGTGGTGCAGAGGTGTGGTGCAGAGGTGTGGTTGAGTTGAGTTGATAATATTTATTAACATATAGCATATTAGTACGAGACAGTATCGGAGATCGGTACATAAGCACAAAACTTAAATCTGGGCACCTCTCTCCACACCCATACGCGTGCAGGCACGCATGCCTACACGCTCACTTACACACACTCACAAATGCAAACTTGCAAGCAAGTGCTTTCACACATACATGCAGACATACACGCAGACATACACGCAGACATACACGCAAACACACACGCGCACATACGGCAGTTCGTTTCGTACACTTCAGATCAGTGACCGCCGCACGTGGAAGGACGCCCGCCCGCCGCGCACCCGCAGAGCCAGTCGCCGCCGCCGCCAAGTGCCCGAAGAGGGGAGAAGGAAGAGCCTGAAGTGTTTATATAAATCTTTGAGTATGCATAATATATTTTTGGACACAATACGCTACCCGTCGTCCGCTGACCTGACTAAGGCTGTAACCATTAAGTATGATGTCTATTTGAACTGATTTTGTTAGAGATGTGAAGTCGATATTGAGAATGGTGGATAACTCATTTAGCATCACTGTTCGATAATTGTTGTGGAGCATGCAGTTGAGCATGAAATGTTCAACAGTTTCGGATTGGTTGCTGCATGAACATTTTGGTGAATCGGTGAGTTGGAATTGGTACAGGTGGGAGCTGAGAGCTGTGGTGCAGAGGTATGATGCAGAGGTGTGGTGCAGAAGTGTGGTGCAGAGGTGTGGTGCAGAGGTGTGGTGCAGAGGTGTGGTGCACATCGACTGGAAGGCCACGTTAGGGTGTCCCCCCCCCCAAAAAAACACTTTTTCGTCGGTGCAAGCTTGCCAATTGACACGGCGTTCTTCTTCAGGCCAATAACAAGTATGCCAAATTTCATTTCGATCCTTTGAGTTGTGGTCCCCCCCCCCCCCCCCCCCCCGGTAAGTTGTTGACCCCTACCTAAAAGATCAAAAATCAAAGTCGTCGTACAGACCTCCGCGTGTGCTCATTTGAAAGCTCTTGTCGAGTAGAGTAAACTTGAATTCAGTCGAAATGCTCTAAATTCAAGTTTGCGTTCTATAAGTCTTAACAGAGCCCAAAACCAAGCCTTCAATAAGAGCTCTATTGAAGGCTTGCTTTTGGGCTCTGTTTATGACTCACAGAACGCAAAACTGAATTTAGAGCATTTCGACTGAATTAGAGTTTATTCTACTCGACAAGAGCTTTCAAATGAGCACACGCGGTCTGTACGACGACTTTGATGTTGTACCTTTTGGGTGGGTACAACTTACGGAGGCCCGGGGGGACCAAAACTTAAAGGATCGAAATGAAATTTGGCATACCTTTTACTGGCCTAGAGAATAACGCCGTGTCAATTGGGAAGCTTGCACCGACAAAATGTTTTTTTTTGGGGGGGGGGACACCCTAGGCCACGTGCAGCTGATCAACTACAAACTAGCACTTCAATCTTTCCGCCGAATATGTGCATCGATTGGTAGCTTTCCCGTTGAAATCGACGCAGCCATTTGGTCTCTTCGTGTCTTCGCTCGGATCGACATATACACAGACAAACACCTCGTCATCAACTTCTCGGCATGATGGCCGTCATGAACTTCCTCAGCGAAAGTTCCCGCTCTAAAAAAGCACTTTAAAAAAGATCTAAAAACACTCAAGCGTTGGTCTGTGAGTGAAGTCACCTCGAGTGTGACGACAAAAATACAAATGAAGAACAGGTTTAGAGCACAACTAACTGGTTCCACGTCCCTAAAAGGAAAATGTCCGATCATTAGCGTGATTTGATTCGAGTTTTTGATATTGTGTTTCAGCGAGTATTGACCCTGGCCCAAAGCTAGCGAGTACAGCGAGTATTGGCCCTGGCCCAAAGCTAGCGAGTACAGCGAGTATTGGCCCCGGCCCAAAGCTAACAAAGCGTGATGTGAGGAAAAGGGAAATTATTTTGTTCGCATCGAATTCTTTATAAGAGGCAGTCTGTCACATTTACGTGACAAAATGTAATCGCCTGGGCGGGAGTGTCACAGATAATTATATTGCTTCCCGTTTTTGACACCAATCAGATAATTACTTCAAAATATATGCAGCAACCCAGTTATCATATATTTTGAATATATTTATGGAAGTGAACCAAGTCGAAATGAAAAAGGGGAAAAATCCAGCAACACTTTAACAAGCGCCGTGTTGGTACTCAGCGCCACCTTCATCGTGCCCGGGTGTGTGTGTGGGGGGGGGGGGGGCGTCCGAACAACCACCTCGAACTCGGTCTCCTGTGGAGAAGGTGAAATCCAACATACCATTCGACTGCCCGTTATATATCATGTAGAAACTGCTTGAGTCATTTTTAGTTAAGG